>BQNB010025854.1:0-59194 GCA_026074375.1 Tanacetum coccineum
GTTTCACAACCCGCTACTTGTAAAATCACATCTTCGGTCAACGCTTGATATAGGAAGGCCGTCGTTGCCTTGTCCTTCTTATCATCTACTTGCGTGTCTTCCTTAGGTTCTATAGCTTCCTATAAATCATGTGCTTCTAATATAACCTTAATTTGTATAGCCCAAACGGTGTAGTTTGTGGTTTTCAATTTAGGGCATTGATATTGTGCGATTGGTGTTACGGGTTTTAGTGGTGTCGAAGTGCTAGTCGTATCGTCACCAGCCATCTTATATGTGCTTATTATCTTCACCTCCTAATCGTAACTAGTATGGTATTACTTAGTACTACGGGAAAAGAAATAGTGTTTTTTTTTTTTTTAGAAATCCTAGTAATACGAAAAGTAATATTTCTATACTAATAATATGATAGAAATCTAGAGATTTGATTTCTAACCGTAATGTTGTGTTAAAACACAACTGTATTCCCTTTGTGTCGGCTTCGAATTTTGTCCACAACCAAACGAGACTTTTCCTATTCTTTCGGTGTTACTAACTTGGTCCGCACGTTGGTGTTTTCCCTATTTGTGTCGACTTGAGTTCGTTTTCTACAAAATGTTACCCGATAATTTTATTTCCTTTCCTTTGTGTCGGTACTTGTCAAACCGATGCCCACAAAGTCCTATCTCAAACACGCGCTTATAGTTTCAAGCGTTGTGAGTTTTTCTTTTCCTTTGTGTCGTTCTCAACGATGCTACCCACAAAGTCCTTCCACTCGCTTTACAAAGCGTTGTGTATACTCTTTTCCTTCTATGTCGCGTTACAAGAGCAATCCCACAGAAGTCTTTCGCTAGCTTTTCCTTTTCGATATCACGCTACTTATCAAGCGTCGATATGTTTTTCTTCTTCCTTTGTGTCGCGTTCAAAGCAGTCCCCACAAAGTCCTTCAACGTTGTTTTTCTTCCCTTTGTTGTCGTCCCTGCAGTCCCCAACAAAGTACCTTCCACCAATTCGTTTGATGTTTACGTTTGCAACTTTACACAAGTTCTGATCGTGCACTATCTCCCTTGCGCTTCCAAATTATTCAGGTGTCGTTTTTCTGTTTTGAAAACAACACTTTCCCACCGAGACTCTTCCGTTCCCAGCGTGTTTGTTTCTTCTCGTTCACTTGTTCTCAGAATCAAACGAGCGTACGGACTAACGTAGGCTCTGATGCCAATTGTTGTCCCAATATATGAGTCGAAAATAAGTTGCAAATATACTGAATAATTGTTATTTCGTCTCTCAAACAATCGAGTACATGTACAAGTATATATAGAGGTTCTACCGAACCATCGTGTCCCTTTGGTTTGTAACCGAATTCTGTAACTAACTTTTAACTAACTAACCGCCATAACTAACTAAAACGGTTATTAACTAACTAACTAACTTCCATAACCGCTATAACTATAAAACGGTTATTAACTATTTGTCTAACGTATTTAGCCCTTTGGCTTTCGTTTATTACATACGGAGCAATGTCGAGATTATAGTTCACATTCTCCTCCTTAATCTTGATCGTTGCTTCGTCCTAAGTCTTGAACTCCGAGCATTTGTCTCATAGTCATAAACTTTAGTATCTTCACCTCCTAATCGTATGGGATATACTAACTAGTATGGTATTCCTTACTACTACGGGAACATAAATGATTTTTTAGGAATCCTAGTAATATGAAAAGTAATATTTCTATACTAATAATATGATAGAAATCTAGAGATTTGATCTCTAACCCTAATGTTGTGTTAAAACACAATTGTATTCCCTTTGTGTCGGTATGTAAGCGATTATACCCACATCGTTTTTCTTTCCCTTGTTTCCGCGTTAAGATCACCAACTCCCAACAAAACTTGTTGCCTTTCTTTTGATGTTTTACCCAAGTTGTTTGTTGTTTTTGCCTCTTTGTTGTTGTTGTCCTTATGTGTCGATTTTCCAAAATTGCTTCCCACAAAAGTAAACGTACAACAATCTTTTCTTTTTCTTTCCTTTTGTGTCGGTCTTCAACTAGCCGCTGCCCACAAAACTTTCTTGGTCTCACGCTTGTAACACAAAGCGTTGTTATTTTTCCTTTTCCTTCTGTGTCACTGTTCAACAGCAGTCACCCACAAAAGTTCTCCACCAAATCGTTTGGTGTATTCTTGGCCGTATATCCCTTCAATCGTTTACGTGTTCCTCTTCTTCTTCAAGAGTAGACTGAAGTTGTTTCAAGTTTGCAACTTCTATTGGTTCTAATCGTGCACTATCGTCTCCAACTTTTCCAATTGTTATTCAAGTTTCGTTGTTTGTTTAACAACGTTTCCACTGAGACTTATTTCTTTCCCAGCGTGTTTGTTTCTTCTCGTTTACTTGTTTTTGAAATCAAACGAGCATATAATCAACGTAGGCTCTGATGCCAATTGTTGTCCCAATCAATATAAGTTGCAAAGTAATTTACTGAATAATAATTGTATTAATTGATCGATGCATTCAATGTATACAGGTGCTTCGTTTATATATGGTTCATAGCGAACCATTGTGTCTTTTCACCAACAGGTATAACTTCCTGTAACTAACTTTATAACTACCTTCAACCACTATTCGGTTATTAACTAACTAACTAAGTAACCGCCATAACTAACTAAATGGTTATAAACTATCTAACGTACAAGTTTAGTCCTTTACATATCACTATTTACATAAGAAGAAATATCGAGATTATTTAGTTCACAATGTTTATGTTATAATGTTAAAACTTAAAACCTCTATCAAGATATTAAGATTACGGGTTACACAAATGACCTAGACCTGACACGTATTCGATCAGTTTTTATTGTCTCGTAAGTCATACCTACGATAGAAACAGACAAGGTTTATAACTATAAAAATAAAGTATGCTGGAATGTTATGCAAATTACCCATATTTTTTCAGTTCCTGGCACCTAAATATAAGTAATTTAACTATGTTGTTACAGTTCCTGGCGTTATTGGTTGTCTTCAAGCACTAGAGGCTATTAAAGTGGCAAGCTTAGTTGGCGAGCCACTTTTGGAAAGATGCTTCTTTTTTATGTGTTGTCAGCTAGGATCCGCATTGTGAGTTTTGTTGGCAATTCTAATGGTCCTAAATATCTGTTCATAAGTTTCATATCTGAAAATCTGTTTGCTAATTCAGGTTAAGATCAGAGGAAGGTCATCACAGTGTGAAGCGTGTGGAGAAATGCAACATAAACACAGGAAAACTTTGAACAATTTAACTATGAGAATTTCACTCCATCGCCATTGTCTGTAGTTTGTTTTCACTATTCCCAGTATATTTTTACTTTAGGAAATGAAATTTCCCCTTTTTGATCTGTTGTGCTCAACTATTTGCTCAGTTACACATATTGTCTAAGTAGCCCCTAGACAGCGACTAATTGTAAATTTAGAGGGAAAGGTCACACGGACATATATACAAGGCAGAATTTGATATATGTCATATTTAATCTTGACATAAACATTAGAGTTTTTCTTGTTTTTTTTCTAGAATTAATATATGATTGCCTTAGAGCAAATAGGTATATGATACAGTTTTGATCACTAGAATTATTTGCAGGATCCTTTGGAGTTAAAATTTCTGACACCAGATTCTAGAATAAGCAGCAAGGAATACAATGAGGTAGTTAAGAAGCGGGAACCACATGTTCTTATTGATGTACGACCATCCCACCATTACAAGATCATTTCACTTCCCAAATCCGTGAACGTACCTCTTGCAAGTTAGGAAGGTTGGTTGCCTGAGATATCATCTGCACTAAATTCCATAAAGGAAAGCTTCCATGATGGCTCAGATGCTCGTCTTTACTTAGTGTGCAGAAGAGGTAATGATTCACAGAGTGCAGTTGATTTGCTTCATAAGGCGGGTTTTACCTCTGCAAAGGATATTGTCGGTGGATTGGATTCATGGGCACATGACGTGGATCAAAGATTTCCTACCTATTAGTAATTTATATTGTAACCTGTTGTGACCATGTATGATATATGATTGTGTTTTTAATGATGATGATTCAACGAGTCCTTTTACTTAATACTATGAGTAAAATGATTTTGATTTAGGAGGCTCGCGTGCCAAAAAGATGGATAGTATCGTGGTGATGCTTGATTTTATTTCACTAAATACAAGTGATTGTTCTCAGGCTGATAAAAGAATCAAGCAAAAAGGACCCCCATTTGGAATATTTATGTGTCACGCCGATACAATCTATTTATGTATTATCTGACTCGGTCATGCACGATAACCATTCTTGCATCAATTCTGATCGAGTTTTTGGTTTTAGTATTTCGGGTAGAACCAAATTGATCTGAAACTATGTGTATTAATCGACTAGGTCATGCAACCATACCATTAGATATCTAGTTTTGATTATAAACCTGTTGGTCACAAACAAGGCCAATAACCCTGGAAATATATATGGTCGTATCAACTGCCTAACAGTATCCAAGGCGGCATATAGATTCTCCATCAAGCAAATAGTCTTTTGGACTGTTCAAGTCCTAACTCGAGCAGGTATAGTAACTGATATATGATAAATAAAAAGATGACCGTACTAAACCCAGACAGGTTTGTACCTTTAGAGGTACTAGCCTCATTCTATACAACTTGAAATGAAATGAACATTTGAACTTAACATTATATAGAATAACGACCCCGTGCATTTACTACAAAAACAAGAACCCTCCACTCCCAAACCCTCGATCTCACACAATATCATCAATCATAAAGTGTTCATCATATTTTTATCCATTGTGTAAGTAACCCCTACAAGGCCGGAGGTCCTTTTCTACCTTTGGTAGAACCGGAAGCACCCTCTCTACCATTGGTAGGGGTAGGGTTGTCTACGTCTCAACCTTCCCCATACACCGTGGAAGATGGTATTGGGACCCATAACCCGTGGAAGACGGTATTAGGAGTTACTTACTATAATTAAAACTTGATATGTTTTGAGGAAGTTTCTGGGCTAAGAGTTTACTATAACAAAATTAAGATCTATTGCATAAGTGTTAATGAGGGGGAAATGATGGATATGGCGAGGTGGATGGGGTGCGATATTAGGGAGTTCCCGTTTACATATTTGGGGTTACCTATTGGGGAGAACATAAGGCGGGTTAATGCTTCGACTCCCGTGTTGGAAAAATTCAAAAAGAGGTTGGCCGATTGGAAAGCTAAAAGGATGTCGTTCGGGGGTCATTTAACATTGGTTAAATTGG
This sequence comes from Tanacetum coccineum, assembly GCA_026074375.1. NCBI lineage: Eukaryota > Viridiplantae > Streptophyta > Magnoliopsida > Asterales > Asteraceae > Tanacetum > Tanacetum coccineum. Next base: position 5,234 of record BQNB010025854.1, read on the forward strand.
TTCTTGGTAGATTGCCGTTGTACTATTTTTCGATGTTCCGCGTGCCTTTGAGTGTCCTAAAAAACCTTGAGAGTATTAGAAATACTTTCTTTTGGGGTTGGTCGGGGGACGGGAAAAAGATTTCTTGGGTCAAATAGGATTTACTTTTATCATCTTTTGGGGCAGGGGGGCTTAACATTGGGTCGCTATGGGCAAAAAACTTGGCTTTATTAGGTAAATGGTGGTGGAGGTTTAGGAAGGAAGGGGGAGCTTAAGGGTTAGTGGTTAAGAGTATAGACGAGATTTGTGGGGGTTTGGGAACATTAAGGCAATGGGTGGGGGTGTCAGGGGGGTGGGGTGTGGAGTGATATTGTGAAGATTGGAGGGGAGATTGACGGGTTGAGGGTAGACTTTAAAAGATTTCATATATATTCTTTTATTATATTTGATTTCATAAATTTAATAGTATCAATCACTTTTAATTGTATCAATCATCTCCATATTTAGAAGAGTGATTTGAGGAGTGTTTTATGGTAAAGTCAATGGTTGTATCTATAAATACTCATTGTCTTCATCATTCATGATTATCAAGAAATAAATAAAACATTTATCTTCTTCTGTTTCATCAAATCTAAGATGGTACAGAGCAGGTTTGAAACCTTGCTTTTAATCAATCACAAACCTAAAAGATGACAGGAGATGATAACAACAAAAATGAGGGTGGAAGTGGTGGTATCAAATACGATTCACCCTATTACCTCCATCCATCTGACTACCCCAAACAACTACATAAAAATAGAACCTCACATGAATCCACTGCATTCAAGGCCTTTCAAAGGCGTAATGGTCTAAACAAACAAAGAAGTAGAGCTAAAGTCAAGGAAGAAGGAAATAAACACTTCAACGAATGCAACAAAGATGGTCACACACGTGACGGCTGCTTCAAGTTGATCGGCTACCCGGAGTGGTGGCCAGAAAAAAAGGAAAAAAGAACAAAGGCAAGGCTGCTTATGTGAAGAGAGAGACCGGTCCCATTACCGATTGACATACGTGGATTACCAACTCTTCTTGAAGCACTTTTCTGAAAAAGGTAATAGCAAGGGAACAAAACCTGTTGCTAATATGACCCATAAAGAAGACAAAGAAGGTGAGTGGATCTTTGATTTAGGTTGCACCGAATACATTGCTTATTTATCCGACATTCTTGTTAACAAGAAAGCCACCCACTTTGAGGCTCTTATTGTTATCCCCAATGGGGATTCCATCCCAGTTAAAAGGAAAGGGGACTACATTCTCCAAGGGGGAACAAAAGTGAATGGAATTCTTTATGTTCTTGATTTCAAATGCAATATTTTTTCTGTTAGTCGCCTTAGTTGCGACCTTTAGTGTTGCATATCATTCTTCCCTGATTTTTGTGTTATGAAAGCATTACAAAGGAAGAACTTGATTGGTATGGGTAGATGCGAAGGGGGACTATACCGAATGAAGATGGTTCAAGGAAGAAGAGCTATGACAACCATAGTTGAGACATGGATTAAAAGACTTGGACATGCATCAAAAGGGAAACTTGGTAAAATTGATTTTATTAAAACTTGCACTATTGATTTTACTAATTTATGTCATTCTTGTGCTAAAGCAAAGCATATCAGAATGCCTTTTCCTTCTAGTTGTATTAAAACCAATGCTCCTTTTTCAATTAATTCATTGCGACATATGTAGAGGTTATCGGGTACCTTCGTATACAAGAGCCAACTATTTTCTTACAATAGTTGATGATTTCAGTAGAGCGGTATGGGTATTCCTCATTAAACATAAAAGTGAGGCCAACAAATGTCTCATGGGTTTTCCCAAAATGGTTGAAGTTCAATTCGAAAAGCAAATTAAGAGCATAAGGTGTGATAATGGTAGGGAATTCACATCTAACAACATGCTAGATTTTTACAACAAAAGGGGATCCTATTAGAAATCACTTGCCTACACACCCCCCAACAAAATGGAGTTGTTGAGAGGAAGCACAGGACCTGCTCAAAACTGCTCGAGCTTTATTGTTTGATGCAAATGTTCCTAAACAATTTTGGGAAGAATGCATCTTAACCGCGGCATATGTAATTAACCGCGTCTCGTCTAAAGTTATTAAAAACAAAATGCCTTTTGAGTTGCTTATGAATCAAAAACCAGATTACAAGTTTCTAAGAGTCTTTGGGTGTCTAGCATATTTTATAAACACCAACATAAAGGGAGATAAGTTTGAAGAAATGGAGAAACCAGGGGTCTTTCTTGGATACCTAACGGGAACTAAGGGTTACAAAATCCTGGATCTTGAGACTAGAAAAATAATAGTTAGTAGAAATGTAAATTTCTATGAACAAAAATTCCCTTTCAAAAATATTGAAGAAATCAATAAATATTGTATTGAGGAACCAATGATATGTCACGATTGTCATTGTCATAATGAACCAATCTTGGCACAAAACAAAGAACAAAACCCAATGGAGCATGATCTGCAAATGGGCCATGACCAAACCAATGAGCCAAGCGGACCATATGAAACACACAATGGGGATGAAATAGGCTAAATAAATGATGAAGGGCATCCCAATAATGATGAGTTTGAAACAAATGAAGGAGCAAAAGCTCAAGCCGAGACAAGACCCACTCGAACAAGAACTCAGCCATTAAGATTTCGTTGTACAAGTTCCCTCTTCAATCAAACACCCAACATCAACATCTAATCAGGTTACCTCCACGATACGCTACCCAATCTCAAAGTTTGTTTCTTATGATAATTTTCCACTAATCACAAAGCCTTCTTAGCGGCCATCACTAATAATGATGAACCCAAGTGTTTCAAACAAGCTTCACAAGATGCTCGATGGCGTGAAGCCATGCTAAAGGAGGTCAAGGCTTTAGAGAAAAATGGTACTTGGACTTTGGAATACTTACCGAAAGGAAAACGAGCTATAGATTCGCAATGGGTCTACAAGATCAAATTCAAGCCAAATAGCGAAGTTGAAAAGTACAAGGCTCGTCTAGTTGCAAAAGGATTTAATCAAATGGAATGGGTAGATTATCATGACAATTTTGCACCGGTCTCTAAGCTGGTAACCGTTATTACTTTATTAGCAATCGCAGTTAAAAAGGACTAGATTGTTCATCAACTTGACGTGAACAACGCCTTCCTACATGGAGACCTAGATGAGGAAGTTTACATGAAAATCCCTCAAGGCATTTCTAAATGAAACTCGTGTTTGTCGGCTGAGAAAGTCTTTATACAGGTTGAACCAAGCTTTACGCAATTTGTATCACAAATTCACTGCTTTTCTTCGAAGTCTAAATTTTAGACAATTTAAGGCGGACCACTCGCTATTCATTTATGAGGCAGGTAGCATAATGGTGTTCATTCTGATTTACGTGGATGACGTCCTCATTATCGGAAACAATCTCACCAAAATTTAGCAAACAAATAAGGAACTTGATGAAGAATTCAGCATTAAAAACCTTGGTTTGTTGAAATACTTTCTTGGGATTCAAGTAGCAAAAACATCTAATGGGTTGGTCTTAAGTCAACGAAAATACACCTTGGATATACTGAAATATATTGGTATGTTAGGATGTCGCCCGAGTGCTTTTCCTTTTGAGCAAGGGGCAAAGCTAGACAAGGTAGAGGAGGAGGCTTGAGTCGATGCCACTCAGTATCGAAGATTAGTAGGATGACTATTGTACCTACAAGCTACTCGTCCGGATATTACATATTCTGTCAATATTTTAAGCCAGTTTGTAACACCCTCATTTTGACAAATATAACAGCGGAACCTAATCTAGGGTATTACTTCATAGTACAACAGACATAATCATAGAAAACGACTCAAAAGAGAAGTTTTGAAAATTTAGTTATCATTCAATATTATATTAGAGTTTTACAAAAGGGGGTCCCAAAATCTATATGTAAACATAAAGTTTGAATGATAACAAGTTTGGATGTCCTCAAGTCCAATGCCCACTCCGTGCCATAGTTTGCTCAATTACCTGAGATAAACATGCTTAAAAAGTCAACACAAAGGTTGAGTGAAATTCATAGGTTTGAAATGTAATAGTTAAATACCAGTTCAATAGTGGGTTACGTTGTTATACACCCATAGTTTGTAATAATTGCATGCATTTACAATTATTATGGAAAACAATATTATTGCCCTAAGCTCATACAACCAAACATTAACATGGAAATCACCTTAGTGACATTAGTGAGGAACAAATGTCCTCGTGGAAAGGTAACTTGCCAAAGTTACCCATTATAATCAAATATAGTGCTATTGGTACCAGAAAGTATAGGTACACCAACGGGAGTCGTCACACCCCGATAGATATATCCACAATATTCACGTTCACTCGCAAGTGACTAATGGTTCATGATTATGAAATATTGGCAGTAAAGGTAAATTAGGCAATAATATATCAGGATACAGTTAGAAAAACACTTGTATTCATTGTTTATAGCATGTATCCCCCTCGCGGGTTTATAAAATATTCAAAAGATTTAAAATGCGAGGCTATGAACTCACCTTAACAGGGAAATCTGATTGATGGCAAAAGTATATCAGTTGAAAGTAACGGCCTTGTCACGCAACCTGGGGTAATATGTCAAGTCTTAGTGTGATGGTTTATGTTTCAAAACTTTATAAAGTTTAACGTATTACTTTGATTTATTAATTTATGAAAGTATTGTATCACTGTTCAGGCCATCATAATTCAGAGGTCATGTAGTAAACGTTTGAGGAGCCAAGACACTTTAAATCGTAAATCCAGCAAACACGTCAAAACGTATACCCAAATAAAACCCCTCACATGAAGCTCCCTAGTAATGTGATACGTTATAGTTTTAAGTTTTCTTCAAAAGTTAGTCGATGATAAATTACGTTAATTATATAACGTAATTATTTTATAAAGCGTCGATCGATGATTAACAACGATAAATGTGTCAGGTTTTAATAAAATCAAGTTTTATAACATTTATATATATTTTTATAATTAATATAAAAATATTATATTTTTATATTTACAAGAATACAAAAATGGCAATATATACCATTGGTTTATAAATTTTCACAAGTTTAGTCCTTTATATATAAAGTATATATAATTTAAACCTTTAACTTTAAAACTTTGCAAAGCAGCCCTCATAGTTATAACTTTGAAAAAATGACATTTTTAGCCCCTCTAGTTATAAATTTTAGAAAGTTACAATACATACCCGTTTGCATGAAAACTTTTGCAAAATAAGTCCAAAAACCATAATAATGATATTTTTGAAATCCAAAAGAGTTTTGCAGGTTGTAGCTTATTAGAATAAGCTAAAATAAGATGTTTTAACATAACAAAAGTTTAGAAAAAGGATTCGTTAGCTAGAAAATCAAAACGGGTCATTTTTTTGGGTTTTAACCAAAAACGCATGGGTTTGTGGTTCAAGGGATCAAACAAGAGTTTACATATGATATTATAAGGCTATTGAAAGTTCTAAAACAGATCATGAGTTTATTGAACATGATTTTGAGCTTACTTGAGCTAAAACGGTTCAAAATGGGATTTTTGTGTTCGTACGCTTAGAAACGACTTCAATGGCTTCTTTATCTTGATTCTTGGCTTAGATTATGATCTTAGGGACTTCACTTGATCCTTATTGATCTTGTTTAAGACTCCATTGTTGTTTGAATTGAGTTTTTGAGGTATGATTTGAATGAGATGGTTGTTCGGCTATTTATAGGGTCGAATGACCCTTTGTGCCCAAGTATTCTAGGAGTAGTGGCCAAGGGTCATAGGTAGATGACTAAGGAACTCTAGGAATGAGTATTGAGGGCTATGGAGGTGTAGCTTAGCAAGGTGGAAGGTTGTGGGGGTCTTGGAGGGGTTCGGCTAGTATGGGGTGACAAGGATGTGACCATGCAATACTTGGAGCTTAAGGGTGGTGATGGAGGTGCTTAGGAGGGTGCTTGTGACCTGGTAGTGAGGTCATAGAGGTGCTAGGATGGTAGCTTAGGTTTAAAATAGGTCAAAATAAGTGTAAATAGGTCATAGGTTGGTTTTGGTCTCGACTTAGGGTTTTTGGTATTTAGATCTAGTTAGGTTTAGGATTAAGGATAGTTTAGGGTTTAGTATTAGTGTTAGGATTAAGGTTTAGTGTTTAGGATTTAGGTTTAGGGTTTAGTTTTAAGGTTTAGGGTTTAGTTTTAGGTTTAAAGTAAAATTAGGGTTTTAGGGTTTTGTTTAGGGTTTAATGTTTTAGATTAGGATTTTAGGATGATTTAAGGTTTAAGTTTAGGGTTTAGGATTCATGCATTAAGTGCTTGTACCTTGAGTTTTAAGGACTTGTACATTGACTTAGGAGGGAAATTATATTTCAAATATTAAGTATTGATCACTTGTACACATGCTTGAAAGCTTGTACATTTATTTTATATGTATACATTACATATAATTACGGTTTTGATATAAACGTTTAACGTTTAAAGTCCGTTCCTGATATAACGTTGTTAAATGGATAATGTTTTTGGTAAAAATGATATTAGGGCATAGACTTGACATATTAGGATGTTTACATGATATAAACATAGATATAGTTGGCATAGGTAGGTTGCGTGAGCTCGTTTACTTTAGTTATGTAAACTACGTTACATAATGGAATAAAGCGAAAAATTTCCCTGTAAAAAGGTAGTATATATAGATGTTACATTGCATCTAATTTAATAGATGGATAATTACATTGATGAAAATTTTGAGTTGTTATACAGTTTGTAGCCAACCCACGAAACAATCATTTCGAGGCAGCAAATCGTGTTCTTGGGTACCTGAAGGCCACTCAAGGCCAAGGTATTCTCATTTCTCAAGTAGGAGATCCCGTCTTAACCGCTTATTGTGATTCTGACTGGTTAGGATGTCCTTACACGAGGCGATCACGTACTGGTTATATGCTCTTGCTAGGTGAGACTCCTATTTCTTGGAAAACCAAGAAACAGTCATTGGTCTCATGTTCTTCGGCTGAAGCCAAGTACAAGGCAATGGCCTCCACTATTAGTGAGATCATTTGGGTGTGATGGTTGCTCAACGAGTTACATGTTCACAATCCATTGGCTACCCCTTTATTTTGTGATAACCAACCAGCTCGGTACATAGCTAACAATCATGTCTTTCACGAGAAAATAAAGCACGTCGAGATGGACTGTTACTTTGTACGTGAAAGAGTTGAATAAAAGGAAATCATTCCGATGAAAATCAGCAGTACAAGGAAAATAGCAGACTTGCTAACAAAAGGACTTCCAGCATATCAGCTTCAATTTCTTCTTGGCAAGATTGGCATTACAGATTTTCATGCTCCATCTTGAGGGGGAATTTCTTTCTTTATATTTGATTTCCTACCTTTAATAGTATCAATTACTTCTAATTATATCAATCATCTCTATATTTAGAGGAGTGATTTGAGGAGTGTTTTATGGTAAAGACAATGGTTGTATCTATAAATACTCATTGTCTTCATCATTCATGATTACATAGATTATATTGACTATACAACTTACTATACTCTAACATTGCAGGCTTAACATGTCTCATTCACGTAATATCATCTTATTGTCTATTTTAATGCATTCACACATATTAACATGTCTACTTGGTAACTTAGCATTACTTAGGACAACCCCAAAGGGTTCTATTTCATATTATACTCACATACAAGCACTTGGACTCTTTATTATTACATATCTCCACACTATGACACCTTTAGTCATTTAATTTCATAACTTTACATATTCATACACGTTTCCCCTTGGCTTATTTGAATAACAAATACCTTGGACGTATATGAATCCGGACATATTAATCGTATTAGACTTGTACTTCACCATCTTATAATGCTTTCTCCTGAGCTCCTATCTCACAAAAATATCCACGTCATTTTCACATTCAACTTGTAAATATCTCTACATTGGCTCACGACTAACCATCTAATGCAACCTATTACTGCCATTCTTGCTCATAATCATTTAACTTAGCTTACTTTTCACCATAACTCATTTCATTCACACATAACTTTTGTTTTAGTCTTGGTGAGAAAGCGAGAGAAGCCTTGAGACTTCTCTTATTAAAATCTACTTATATAAGAAACACATCTCTACTACTTATAAAATGTAGACATCCATTCTTGAAACTTAAGAATCTTTACTACATTATAATGCATTTGGGACATTTCTCTGTTTAGAAAGGCTTAAAATTCAGCCAAAACACGTGCTTACTATGGGTATGTTTGGCACTAGTAGGAGCTGGAGCGAATCGCTGGAGCGGGTTGCTGCTAGAGCATGTTGCTGGAGCTTAATTTTACATGCTAGTACAACTAGCATTTCATTTGGTAGCTTGAGAAAAGATCTATAAAGAACAATGTCCAATTAAAGGACAAATCATTCAATCTTATCCCTCCATTTTATTTTCATCTAACGACTTGTATTAAATCATATGTTTATTTAATTAAATAACCCACTTTCATCCTATTTTTTAAAATTAACATATCTCTCAAACCGTTAATAGTTACGCAAATTTAATTATACCATCGCGAAGATAATTAAATTATATTTCTTTAGACGAGCACTTTTATATACTTTCGACGAACTTTTTATTTAATTTCCGCTCATAAAAAATCACACGTGATTCGAAAAATCTTACGTGATTCGAAAAATCACATGTGATTCATTACTTGAAAAATCATAAGTGAATTTGTTAAATCACATGCGATTTATGAAATAGCACGTGATTTTTAAAAACAACAAATCACCAGTGATTTTACAAATCACGTGTAATTTTTCTTTGCGAAAATTTTAACACTAAAAAATAGTCAAAAGTATATGAAATCGATTTTTTTTAATTACGTCTGGAAAAATCACATGTGATTTGTATCACAAATCACATGTGATTTTATGAAATCATATGTGATTCTGCTACAAATCACATGTGATTTTTTCAGACGTGACTGAAAAAAATTCAAAAAAAGTTCGTCGAAAGTATATAAAAGTGCCCCCTCTATAGAAAAATGATTTAATTCTCGTCGCGATGGTGTATTTTTTTGTCGTTTGACGATTTACCGTTTGCAAGATATTTAATTTTTAAAAAAGAGGTGGAAAGTGAGGTTTTTTATTATTTGATGAAAAATGAAGGTTTTGTTCTTTAATGATCTCACCTCTTATTTTTTTTACATGCTCCTTCAAGCTGTGTCAGCTAAACGAGACTTATTTTTAATGGTAGCTTATTTTTGTAAAAAAATAAGCTCATGCTATGATAAGCTCTAATAAGTTCACGCACCAAACATACCCTAAATTTCAATAGCTTGCAAAAGTAAAAGTTACATCTAAAAAATTAAGTGTCTTCAAGTCGCACACTTGTAACAGCCTCCAATATTAATACATCTCATTTAAACCATATACAAACTTGTAAACAGCCATTAAAAGCATTTATAGACTTGTAACAGCCCATTAAAAACTTGTAACAACCCATTTATAAAACATAAATATCTCTGACCAAAGTCAGTACTTGCCCTAAACCACACTATTAAGATTTAGACATGGTTAATACCCATAGGCTCGGGTAAAAAGAGAGTTGGCTGCTTGTGCTCCATGACCGATACGTACAATGTGTCCCTTCTGTTGTTAAGTGATTGAAAAAAGGGATGACAGGATTGAAAATTATTCACTGTGGCAGGTGTGTGATAAACGCACAAACAAAATCTTAGTTATGATGTATATGAGCACGGTCGACTAAAATTGAGAAGCGTTTGTGCCTTGGCTAGGTAAATCGTTATGTGGTGTCTTAACACTGAATTTAAGGGTTGGTTCCCATAGTGTGTGTGTGTCTCAACCTGTGGCGTTTATGTGGTGTCTTTGGAAAACAGGGTCTGGAGAGGGTTCAAAATGGATGTGTCGATTTAGAGAAAAGTAATTCGTTTGTATCTTGGCAGGGCAACTATGAGGCTTGCAGCCATGACAGATGAATCCTTTTTGTCTCGATCGATGAATCCTTTTTGTCTCTTAGATTGTATTCTTTTAAGAACGTTTTAATAGGTTTTTTTGTTATAAAAAAGGGCGGTGATGAGAACCTAGGAAAGTCATGCACCACTCTGATTCATTGTGATTGATAATCTCACCGGACCCGAATAAGCCTATTTGGGTCGGATTACTCGAGTCAAAAAATATGTTCGCGTTATTCGGGTCAACCCGAGTAACTTGAGTACTAAATATATGTTTTTATAAAGTATATATCTATAATTTGAAGAAATAGGATCTTTTAAAATGTTTGGCTAATTCGTGTTGGATCGCTTAACACCCTTATTTGTATGAATGATGTTATTACAATAGAGATTTTGCAGTTATAAGTTCAATGGTTTTTCTTAATCCATTTTAATATATGTTTTTATATACTCCCTCCGTCCCAAATTATTAGTCTTATTTTGACTTTTTGAAGTCTTTATTTTCCAATTTTATTTTTATTGATGTCATATAATACTTGATAAAAATTATACCAATGAAAATACATTTAAAACCCAATATATTCATATATTTTGCATTAAATATTATATAACACAAAAAAAATAATTATGGTCAAAGTTAAAAAATAAAGACTTTAAAAAGTCAAAATGGGACTAATAAATTAGGACGGAGGGAGTAGTATATATCTATAATTAGAACAAATAGGATCTTTTATATAGATTCGACTCATATTCGAGTTTTGGCCATAAATAACCCGGGTTTGACCATGCCCTACCGGGTTTTGATCATAAATACCCTACCGGGTTTGACCATAAATGACCCGGGTTTGACCATAAATGGCTCGGGGTTGACTATAAATGACCCGCTTTTGACTCAACTAGGGGTTGAACATAACTGACCCTGGTTTGACCAAAACTGACCTGGTTTGACTATAAATGGCCCGGGTTTTACCTGACCAGGGTTTGACCATAACTAACTCGGGTTTGACCATAACGACCCAGGTTTGACCATAAATGACCAGGGTTTGACCATAAATGACTGGGTTTGACCAAACCTAGGTTTGACCATAACTCACATGGGTTTGACCATAACTGACTAGAGTTTAACCAAACTCGGGTTTGACCACACCCAACCCGGATTTGACCACACAAGTCTCGGGTTTGACCATGCCCAATCGAGTTTATCCGAGCTCAAATAGGGTCAGGTATGTTATTTTTAGCCTTCACCTGAACCCAACCAGCGTGACCCGATTAACACCCCTATTTGTATGAATGAAGTTACTACATTAGAGAAATTGCGTGTTATAAGTTCAATACATATTAGTTTTAGAACGTAAGAGGGTGTTTGGAGGTATTCCAAAAGCCATGTAACTTTTTTATTTGGCCTTTTGAGCCAGCTTATGGCTTGATTAACTTCGTAAGCTCTAAGGCGATTAGCTTATGTGCTTGAAAAAGTGAATTAATTGTCACCAACAAAAAAAAAGAATTAGAACTAAATATGTTCGTGCTTGATGAAATTGCTTAAATTACCGCCATGTCATTTCCTTGTTACAAAAAGATTAATTTTTTCTCTATTTGAACATACCGGCATGTCAGGGTTGGGCTAACATATCGATATAGACTAGAATTAGCGAATATACTTCTTGCTACTATGTCATCTATAAAGCGAATAGGCACATACTTATGCCAACCTTGTGTCGGAAGATGACCAAATTAACAAAGATTTCAAGTAATTTTACGGATGAAATAATTTCTTTCATTTGTATGCTTGCGCCTTTGACATATACTTTGAGATGATGCTTGCGCCGTTATGTGATATCTGTTTAGAAATATATTGATTGGCACCGGGTACTACGAAGTTAAAGATTAGAAAGAAAAACATTTGTAAAAAGCTAACGTAAAATATTAAATCGATGATAATGAAACATATATATCAGACAACGGAAAATGAATATAACCCTTTTTACATAGCTAGAATATCAATAACACTATAGGGATTTGTGCACTTTAGTGTGGAAGTTGTACTAGTTATCATCCTTACCTATGCTGAAATTACCAAAAGACCGGAGCAACTATGGATTAGTGATCTGTACCCAGCCAAAAGGTCGAAAATCATAGTCACCCAAAAAGTTGTATGCGGTATTATAGAAGATCTAATCATCTATGGAGAGTGGAACTGAGCATTAGGTATTACAACACCGTAACACCGAAAAAGTACACCCACTTTAACATTTTTACACCAACACATCAAAATACTCCTACAATCATAATAACGCATAACACCACTTTTGGTTCCCACCATTTTTTTTCTTACATTTATTTAAACAAACTAAATATTTCATTCATTAAATAAAAATACAAGTTACAATAATTAAAAATAGAACATACAAAATTTTTAAAAAACCACGAAAATTTAAAAAAAAACATAAGCCCCGACGTTTAAAATTCTTCTTCTTGATTTTCGTTCCCCAACGTCTTTAGAGAACACCAAAAGAGCACGTTTGACATCCTTTCGTGCACTTTCTTGTCACTTTTTAAAGTAACTCGATCACTTGGCCAAGAATCCCTTAATGTGCACCTCTACGACACCGAGTTCCTTGTCAAAAGTTCTATACACCTTGGCCGACGTAAAGTTATACTCGGATGGCTAACATGTTCATGTACCAATCATGCCAACAAACAATGACACATATTGAAATTACGATATATGTATCACAATTAGCCACATAAATGTCGAGAGCATAATGAAGTTACTATATAAAGTTCATAAGTATTTCTTCATGTTAAATTTTCCTAAGACTACATTATTAATCTAATTATAAAAAAAAATTACAAACATTAATTCAGAAAAAAAAGAAAAAAAACGAGTAGCTTGTCCGTTGAACGGGTACTAGTAATAAATTTTACAGAAGAAGAGCAACAATGATTTATAGGTTTTGTTACTTGTAGCTTTAAGAAAATGTTTAGCCTTGGCATTTTCCTTAATTTTAGAAACTCAGGGGCGGACCTATGCATCACCAGGTGGTGACCCCAAACCACCTTGGACACGAGGTATGTTTAGAAGCGATATACTAAATAGTTTTGGGACCTACCTTAGAAAAAAAAGTGGGAACTACCTTGGATCAAATTAGAGAAAGAAAGAAAGAAGAAACTAAAGAAAAAAAATATTTAAGTGGACAAATAGTCGGACACTCAGTTTTGCCAGAAGTTCTTATGAGATAGATATAATCTTGTAATTTTAGAGAAGACGGGTAGTTTTATGTTTAGTGAACTTTTGTTTAATGTTAGAAGAAAGTCACGTGGGTGTACTTGTAATTGGCTAGAACGAAAATAAAAATATAATTATACTCCGTTTTATCTTATCCCTTTTTGTTAATTCATCAAACTAATACTCCGTAGTTCAAAGTTGCTAAACAAAAAATAAACTAAAAGGGTAATATACTAAAGGGTTGATATTTAGGTAAATTCATAACTAGTACAATTAACGAATGAGCAACTTTTTGGACAAGAAAGGGTTGTAAAAACAAAAAAGAGTCGAACCCCTTTTTGTTAATTCGTCAAACTAATACTCCGTAGTTCAAAGTTGCTAAACAAAAAATATACTAAAAGGGTAAGATACTAAAGGGTTGAGATAAAGCACTAATAACTACCGTAATTAACGAATGAACAACTTTTTGGACAAGAAAGGGTTGTAAAAACAAAAGAGTCAAAACAAGTAAAACGAAATTCAATTTTCTAATCATCATCACCAAGAACCACCACCATCAACCACCAATCAATTTTTGATAATTTTTTGTTAATAAAGATGATGAGTTCACGTGCGAATTGCGGAATTATGAACTTGGTCATCAAAACACCCATCTTTAAAGCCTTTGTTTCACAACTACAAAAAACAATAACAACAACTATCTCGAACCATAATCGTATATTCAATATGTCGTCAATGACACCATCATCCGATCTGAAACAAAGTCGTACAATTTTCGGACAGTTAGGCTACCGCTACTTGTAGTCAAAATGGAAGCCTATTAGTGGACTAAACAAATACTTGACGGATTACCATCTTGAAGCTTTGGGTATCGCACAACGTCTCGCCCTATTGATGTGTAGCGTCAGTAAATTCATTAGTCTCCAAGACTTTAAGTCGTTTGCCGAAATAGTTTCGGGTTAGTTTCTTGAATTCTTTCCTTCCATCTTAATTCTAGCATGTTTAATACATTTGACCGTCAAAAATTATGTTCTGTATTATTAATTAGGGAAAAAATCACTAAATAGTAACCATCTTTCACAAGTGTTCCACTAAAGTCACTCAAAGTTTTTTTTTGTGATTGTGTAATTTTTTATTATTGTGTAATTTTTGGTTTCTTTGCCAAGTCACCATGAAAGTATTGATGACATGTTAATTTTTAGATGATGTGTACAGTCACTTAGCTCACATGGAATGCATGTTAAGTATTACAGAAGTTAAACCTTATCTGACATTAAATTCCTCCTCAAATAGACAAGTACTTGAAGAATGAAAGTAAAAATGAATTACTTCGATCTAACTCATAATTCTAAGCAAAGACTATAAATCCAACAGGCCCATTTCTCTTGTTTTTAACAATTACAATCATCTAACCACAATACACAAAATACTTAGTTTACGATTCGTTTACATGACCATAATGGACAACGCAAACAAATCAATGATACTAGAACATGACAAAGAGAAACACTAAGATAAAATGAAATTGTTTACAAAAATATTTGCACCAAAACAGAAGCTGTTCTGAACTAACCATAAATCCTAAAACAAGTACTGATGACGTATAACACGTATAGCAGGCCTTTGGGCCTGGATTACATAAGCCTTACATGGCCCAAGCCCAACAGGACAATCCAAGACCACAATGGACCAAAACTAAGCCCAGGTCAAACTGGCTATGGTCCGGAGGCAGCAAGAAGGACGAAGGGCTTCCAGAGGACACTTCTGCAGGTCAGCGAAAATCCGCTGGGCAAACCCATGTCCACAAGTCACGATTACAAGCGGACTCTTGCCCGACGAGGGTCCCACTTTGGCCCATCAACAGGCCTAAGCGAAATACTAAGAAAACCTAGTATTTGGCTCACCTATAAAAAGGGGTACTCTAACACCCCATAAGGTAAGATTCTCCAATCATATTTTACACGCACATACTCTGACATTCTCTGAAAATATGTGTACTTACTCTCACGTCCGATTCTAATCGTGGCGTCCGTCCTCACGGTAAGACTAACAGTTTACCTTTAATTGTGCAGGCAATTAATCTCATCACTTGGTTTAGTACAAGATCTCACTCATTGGTCCATCCCAATAACCATCCATATCAATCTTTTCAACCCGTCACGTATTTTGTAATAACAAGTTGGCGCCATCCGTGGGACTCAAATATAACCACGTTCTACAAAAATACTCACCATGAGCAATCATGAACCGTCCGCTCCTAGCCAACCTACGTTTGCCGTGCGAAATACGGTTGGGGGAGGAAAAGAGCCAACTCCGCAAGACCGAGATGGACCCGCGTTTGACGCGGCCCTATAGGAATATTGCGACAAAAACTACTACCAATTGCTGCCAATCATAGCTGAGAAGTTTAACCGAGAAAAAGAAAAAAACAAAAAGCTAAAAGAAGTGAAAGCCTGACTTAACTTCAAGAAGTGCTTTGGAACATCACGGTATTCTGAGTTAAGGACGATGAGTACCAGGAAACATGAAAGAGGGCACCGATCTAGACGCTCCCATAGCCCAAGACCCAGCCTAAGTATGTTTTCAAGATTAAGGCGTGAACGGTCAAGATCACCAAGGCAAAACTTGAAAAAGAAAAAAGGAGGCATATTTAAAAGGTTGGGCAGCAGAGGATGAAGTGTGTCTACATGCTTTGACAACCGCAGCCAATACTCCCACTCGAAATACATAGAGGCGCTCTCAGAAAGTAAGGACGGCGGAGGTTGGCATTGGAAATCGAAATCAAGGAAGAAAAGATCAAGCAGGGAGGAGGACGACCTGTCCTAGCCATGGGTGTGTGAAGAAATAGATCATTTTACACCTATAATCCGCTACTTCGATTTCCCAAAAACAAGAATGCCCAACCACATTAGGACATACGACGAGAGTGAAGATCCGGGGGATCACTTAAAAAAAATTTAGGCAGCCGCAAAAACAGAGCGATAGGCTATGCCAACCTGGTGTCACATGTTCAACTCTACGCTAACAGGAAATGCGAGAGTATGGTTTGATGACCTTTCGGCCGAATCAATAGACAGCTATGTTGATTTAAAGAAAGCATTCCTGGAAAACTACCTTCAGCAGAAGAAATACATCAAAGATCCCATATAACTCTATAACATCAAGTAACGTAATGGAGAGTCTACGGAAGATTTTGTGAAAAGATATGAACTGGAAAGTAGGCATGTCAAAAGAGCACCAGAATGCATGAGAATCTTCAGATTCGTGCATGGAATCACAAAACCTGAACTCATCAAGCGACTCCATGACAAAATCCCAAAAACAATTGATGAAATGATGAAAGTGATCACATCTTTCCTCAGGGGGGAAGTAGCAGCCTCGAATCATAAGCGGAAGAAATCGTTTTCATCATGGAAACAACAAGAGGGTAATCAAAAGCAAAATTTCATGAAAGGAGGATTTTAGAACCAGCAAAGGCCGAAAAGGAAGCAAGATCGATTCACGCTTCTCATAAAAACTCCCAAATAAATTTTTACTTTAGAAAAAACAAAATTCAAAGTTTCGCCACCAATGACGACTCTGGTCGAAAAGCGAAATCAGGCCAAATTTTGCGAGTTCCATGATGAAGTAGGGCATAACACAGACGAGTGTATGCATCTGAAGAAACAGATCGAAGAAATGCTTAAGGCAGGAAAGTTGTCGCACTTAATAAAGGAGCTCAAACAGAACAGTGGAAAGGAACAGCCCAAGTCGGCAAAGAAAGGGGAAACCTTCGAGAAAGATAAAGCACTAGCTATCTTAATGGTCCAACCTTAGGAAAGAGTAGCTAGGCAAAAGATAACACAAAGCTTTTCTCCTAACACAAAAATGCTTTTCCCACCTCTGGATGAAGATAAAGGAACAGAAGGTCGAATGATCATTGAGGCAAAAATAGGAGGCCATTGCATACACTGCATGTACGTAGATAGAGGATTAGCCAACCTCAAAAATACTGTATGAACACTGTTTTAGCCAACTACGTCCTGAAATCAAGAACCAATTAGTTCCAGCTACTACCCTTGATTGGATTTAGCGGTGAGATAATATGGTCGATAAGGCAAATATAACTACTGGTAAGAATTGGAGATGAAGAACACTCCACTTCAGCGTGGATGAACTTCGTGGTTGTAAGGTCACCATCTTCGTACAATGGATCTATTAGATGACATGGCTACGGTGTGTAGGACCACTTCAAGTATGGCAACGGTGCGTAGGGCCACTTCAAGCAAACTACGTTCTGAGAGAGATACATGAAGGATCTTATAGCATGCATGTAGGTACATGATCCATTATGGCAAAAGCCTTAAGGATTGGTTATTACTGGCCTACTATTCATAAGAACACAAGGACACTAATAAAAGCATGCCAAGACTATCAAGTTCATAAACCATTTCTAAGGAGTCCGCAACAAAAGCCAACCCCAATCACGTCTCCATGGCCATTCTACAAATGGGAAATTGACATAGCCAGACCTTTCCCGAAAGAACCTGGAAAACTCAAGCTCTTGATAGTAGCTATTGACTACTTCACAAGGTGGATCAAAGCAAAACCGGTTGCAACCATCACTGGCAATCAAATCAAAAAATTTGTGTGGGAAAACATTGTCTGTAGATTCGAACTCCCAGGAGAGATCATCTCGGACTGTAGCCAGTTTGACCTGGGCTTAGTTTTGGTCCATTGTGGTCTTGGATTGTCCTGTTGGGCTTGGGCCCATGTAAGGCTTATCCTGCTATACGTGTTATAAGTCATCAAGTCCCCCCTGTCTAGTGTGTCTATTGTGTGCGACTTTGTAGCGTGCGATAGATATTACTAGACTCAGGTTCCAATAGTCTTCTTATCTTTGCATCTTCTGTGACTATTTATTTTCTCGCAACGCTTCTTTACCCTTGTTAAGTGGGATGTAGGCAACGTGGCTGTTTCGTGGCCTTTTACATTCTGATTTGACTGTGTGGCCTACTTGCCTAACTGTCATCAACATTTTTTACTTTCAATCTTATCCGTTAATTCAAACGTTATGGGCACGTATGCGTACCTGGGATTAATTTGAATTAAATACCCGATTAGGTTTTCACTGTTTCCTTTTCCTCTTCTCAAACGGTAATCGCCATTGTTAAAAACTCTTCAAGCTTTTTTAACTGTTTCTTTTGCGCCCTACTTCGAAGAACTTTAGGCTTTCAGGTTAGGCCCTAATCCTTGCTTACTTTTATCATGAGCAGTATTACAGATATAAAGTATGTTCTTACTCATAAGGGTCTTAAGATTTTTTGCGAAACGTTTCATATTCTTGATGATGTTCATCCGTAATTGCCTAGTCCTAACCAAACAATACATGAAATGCCTACTGGCAAGATAAGTGTATATACTAGTATGCCAACTTTTGATTGCCTCTTTCCACTTTCCTTGTTAACGTGCTTAGATATTATCACATCAATATATCCCAACTCTCTGTTATTGCGGCGGCCCAAGTTTCTCACTTTGAGATCTTGTACCATGGTATTGAGCCAACAGTTTGACTGTTTCGCTGCTTTTACGTAAATTCTAAGAATAAGGGGTAGATGTCATTTAGTAAGCGTCAGGGTAGTGATACCGTGTGTTATACCAAACCTTTAGATTCATTAAAAGGCTGGAATGACCATTTCTTTTGGGTCGATTCATTTGCTTGTCCTGCCTCCTTTTCATGGCATACTGGTAAAAATGTGTCTAAGGACCCTTTTCCCAAGTCTTCTGAATTTAGTTGCGTATCCGGCTCCATTCCAGAAGTATCCGAAACCATTCCTTTGTTTAGTGGGAATGAGTCGCAATTATACTTTGGATGAGGATACTTATCCCCGGTTTCTTCATGATAACGATGAGGGTGGGTGTTTATTATTACGCCTTATTTGTGTTTTGGCTTTTGATCTTGTTTTTGACCGTCTATTCATTTGTGTAGAAATGGATTTGCTTGCTTTTATTCGGACCGCCAATCCTACAAAGGTGAAGGTTGGTGAGCGACAACGTGCTAAAGATGAACCAAAACTTTTGGATTCCACCATAGGGCGTGTTGTTCCGCTTCTACCAGTTGCCCTCAATCATACCAAAAGTGAGCTCGAACACAACCAGCTTTTCACTAAGTTTAATGTTGGGGCTGCTCGCCAAATGTCTTTAAGTGCTGAGGTAAGAATGAGTGCCGAGTACAATATTAGGAAGAAGAAGAGGTTGAAATCTGTTGTTGAGAAGCAGGCTGAGCTACTGAAGGTTAGGGAAAAGGAAGTTGAGGATCTCAAGGCACAGTTATTGCTGAAGGAAGCAGAAGCTGTGGAGGCCATTCGCCTACGTGTCGAAGCTTTTTTTAGGATGAGGTAAAAGATTTAAAAGAGCGTAACACCTCCTTTGAAAAGGAGCGGGATGCCCTGGGTGTGAAGGTTACGGAACTTAAAACTTTAGCTATGGGCAAGGATCGTGAGCTTACTAATTTGAATGCCCAGATCACTTCTATTAAAGATCAGAAGGACAACCTTGTAAATCAGGTACGTGCTTTTATACTTGGGTTTTTTTTATCTTATTTGTGTGTTTCTACATAATCGTAGGTACATCAACCGGAGACATCTTCTTCTGGGCTTCAAGAAAAAATCACAGTGTATGAGAGTTGTATCGAGCAGCTTGAGAAATTCCAAGATGCCCAGCTTAAAGTTGTAAATGACAAGGTGGCAAAGTTGGATGCGGATGTAGCGGAAATGGCTTGTCATTTAGAGGAAAAGTTCTATCCCCATCTCCTGTCCACTATATCCGGCCGAAAATGGCTCTTGACTTACGGCTTAAAGCTCGTACTTGTCAAGTGTTTAAATTCACATGAGTATCTTACAGCCTTGGGAGCTGCTATTAGCCGTGCCATTAAGAAAGGGATGCAGGATGGTCTTGCGGCGGGAATTGATCACGACAGGGAAGGAAGGGGTCTTATGGACGTTGCCGCCTACAATCCCTCTGCGGACGCGGACTATAATTCTGCCTTACAAAAGCTCCGTGAGGTTGATTTTTCCTTACTTGCAGAGTTGAAGTCCCACAAGGATGCTAGCATTAAGGATATTATGAACTTACTCCGTTTAGAAAGCCCTCTTGCTGATGTTTCTAGATGACCTGCAGTCTGATATTGAGCAGCTAAGGGTTCCTATCCATAGGTCCGAGGATCAGGTAGTACTTGGGGAGACTTCTCTGTCATTTGCCCTTAGTGTTTCTCATTCCCGTGTGGAGCGAATCAGAGCTAATATTGCAGCAGAACGGTTGGCTCTTTTGGGTATTTAGACTCCTTTGTCTGAACCCTTGTCTGTTCAAAGTTTGATTGATGAGGCTAGTACCTCTGCCAGCGTTCCTGCCGCTACTGTTACTACCACAGCCTTGTCTACCACTTTTGCCTTTGCCAGCTCCATTTCTCCCATTTCTACAAACGATTATGAGATTGTAGATGGTCAAGAAGGTGTAGGTGCGGATGGTGAAGCTGTTGCTGAAGGAAATGCTGATCCCTTTCCTAATGTTGATGATGCGAAACTACATATCCTTTAGTGACTCTTCTGCTTGTTTATGATGCTTTCCTAAGGTATTTTGCCATGACCGTGTGTGGTCTCTTTTGTTACGGTCTTTGTATGTAGACAATTTTTCTAACTGTTTTTATCCGCTAGATACCACGGTCGCTTGTGACCTTTTTGATGTGGTAATGTGTTTTTCCATTTTTGCTTTGCTTTTTGCCTCACGTATTGCTGCATGTTCTCTTCTTTCTTCCAAGAGGTCGAGGTTGATTTCCAAAGCTTCATTGTTCTATACTAAGTCCACTTCCACAGTTCTTAATGTGGGCATGGTGATTTCTGTTAGGATGACCGCTTCCGTTCCGTATGTTAAGGAGAATGGAGTGTCTCCGTTGCTAGTTTTTATCATGGTGCAGTATGCCCATAGAATATGAGAGAGCTCTTCCATCCAATACTTGCTTCTTGCCTCCTTTTATTCCTTCTCATAGACTGCGATTTGCTCTCTCTACAAGGCCATTTGTCTGCGGATGTTTAATAGAAGCAAAGTGTTTGCGGATACATAGTTTCTCGCACCACTCTTTAAATGGATTTTCCTGGAACTATTTCCCATTGTCCGAGATGATCTCTCCTGGGAGTCCAAATCTACAGACAATGTTTTCCCACATAAATTTTTTGATTTGATTGACAGTGATGGTTGCAATCGGTTTTGCTTTGATCCACTTTATGAAGTAGTCAATAGCTACTATCAAGAACTTGAGTTTTCTAGGTCCTTTCGGGAAAGGTCTGGCTATGTCAATTTCCCATTTGTAGAATGGTCATGGAGACGTGATTGAGGTTGGCTTTTGTTGCGGACTCCTTAGAACAGGTTTATGAACTTGACAGTCTTTGCATGCTCTTATTAGTGTCCTTGCGTCCTTATGTATGGTAGGCCAGTAATAACTAATCCTTAAGGCTTTTGCCACGACGGATCATGTGCCTGCATGCATGCTACAAGATCCTTCATGTATTTCTCTCAGAACGTAGTTTGCTTGAAGTGGCCCTACGCACCGTAGCCATGGTCCGAGGAAAGATTTATTGTAGAGAGTCCCATTAATTACGACAAATCGTTGTGACATGCATCTTACTGCTCTTGCTTTTTTCACATCCACTGGCAGGGTTTCCTTCGTGAGGTATTTGAAAATAGGGGTCATCCATGTATCTCCTTCTTCTACCACTGCCAATATTTCCACTTCACCTATTGATTTTTCTTTTAGTTCTTCAACCAACACTTGCTTACTCAAGTGTGCGAAGCTTGTGGATGTTATTTTTCTTAGTGAGTCCGCTTTTTTGTTTCCACTTCTAGGGACTTGTCTGATTGAGAAAGTTTTGAAGCTGCTGGTAAGTATTTTTACCTTTTCCAAGTACCGGATCATGTTAGCTTCTTTTGCGACGTATGTTCCGTTCACTTGGTTAGCCACCAATCGTGAATCAACATTTGCCTGGAGATTTTTAACACCCATTTGCTCCGCTATCCTCAGTCCAGCGATTAATGCTTCGTATTCCGCTTTATTATTTGTGCCGTCAAACCTGAATCTTAGGGCATAAGTGAATTCCATTCCTTCTGGGTTTGTGAGTATCAATCCTTCCCTGAAACCATCTGTGCAGGATGATTCGTCCGTAAACAAAATCCATGGCTCGAGGAGTTCCTCTTCTGTTTCCATCAGAGTATCTGGAGAATCCTCTTCTGGTCGTTCAACTATGAAGTCTGCTAGTATTTGCCCCTTAACTGATACTCTAAGTCTGTAATGTATTGCGTACTCTCCTAATTCGATGCTCCATTTTTGTAGCCTCCCTGCTACCTCCGGTCTTGATAACACCTGTTGTATTGGCTTGTCCATGCCTACTATGATTGGGTGTGCTTGAAAGTATCTCTTTAGGTGCTTACGCATGTACCAAGGCCAGCACCAACTTTTCCATTGATGTATAGTTTATTTCTGGGCCTCTTAAAGCCCTGCTAACAAAGTATATAGGTATTTGTTTAGCTTCTCTTTCCGTCATCAGGACCGCGCTTACCGTTTCTTTGGCTGCCGCCAAATAGACGATAAGTTCCTCCTTTTCCATTGGTGCGGTTAACATGGGAAGCTCCGCTATTAGCTGCTTCATTTGCTTGAACGCCTCTTCTGCTTCCGTGGTCTAATGGAAATCAGTTTTCTTTGTGCATTTTTTAATGTTTTAAAGAATGGTAAAGATTTCTCTACTGATTTGGCTAAGAACCTGTTTAGACTTGCGAGCTTTCAATTTAACTTTTGTACGTCTTTCAAACATTTTGGGGATAGAAGATTTAAGACAGCGTCTACCTTGCCTGGACATACTTTCAGCTCTTTGGTGTTGACTTTGTATCCTTCTTCCACAGCGTCTACCTTCTTCCACCGTAAAGGTGCACTTTTTAAGATTCAATTTCATGTTAATTTCCCTTAGAGTTTTAAACGTCTCTTCTACGTCTTTGACTATCTCATCTTCCGTACGGCTTTTGATGACAAGGTCATCCACGTATACTTCGAGATTCTTCTAATCTGTTTGTGGAACGCTTTATCCACCAGACGTTGGTAAGTTACCCCAGCATTTCTCATACCGAAAGGCATCTTTGTATAGCAGAATATTCCTTGGCTTGTAATGAACACTGTTTTCTCTTCATCTTCTTTTGCCATTTGTATTTGGTGATAGCCTTTGTACGCGTCTAAGAAGCATTTGAAAGGGAATCCACACAAGGAGTCCACCATCTTTTGGGCATGTTTTGTTTAAATCTTTGAAATCTACGCACATCCTCCAACTGTCATCATGCTTTTTTACCATCACCGGGTTAGACAACTAGTCATGGTAGTGCACTTTCTTCATGATTCCTGCTTCCACAAGTTTCCTCACTTCTTCCTGTATTGCCTGGATTCTATCGGCTGCTTGTCCTCTTTTTTTTGTCTAACCGGAGAGCATACCTCCCGCACATTTAAGCTGTGATCCGTAATGTGCCTTGGGACGCCGGTCATATCCGCAGGCTTCCAAAAAAAATGTCCAAGTTACGCTGGAACAGATCGCACAACCTTTTGCGGCCTTCCTCGTTGAAAGTGGATCCAATCATTACTGTTTGTTCTGGATATTCTGGATTTATTGCCATCTTGACCATTTCTTCCACTATTGGTTTGGTAGCCGGAAGGGTCCCTTCAAGTCCAGAGACCATCGCACATTCCGACGGGACCAACCTGCTACTTTTTAGGGTAATGACTCCTCCTACCGGGAGCTTCAGCATTCCGTGAGCTGATGACGAAACTGGTTTCAACGTTTATGGTCGTCTAATAATTCCATTGTATGGAGATGGTGACCTTACAACCACGAAGGTCATCCAAGCTGAAGTGGAGTGTTCTTCGTCTCCAATTCTTACCAATAGTTGTATTTGCCCTATCGGCCATATTATCTCATCGCTAAATCCAATCAAAAGGGTGGTAGCTGGCACCAATTAGTTCTTGATTTTCAGACGTAGTCGGCTGAAATAGTGTTCATATAGTATTTTTGAGGCTGGTTGATCCTCCATCTATGTATATCTAGTGTATGCAATGGCCTCCTATTTCTGCCTCAATGATCATTCGACCTTCTATTCCTTCATTTTCATCCAGAGGTGGGAAAAGCATTTCTGTGTTAGGAGAAAAGCTTTGTTTTACCTTTTGCCTAGCCACTCTTTCCCAAGGTTGGACCATTAAGATAGCTAGTGCTTTATCTTTCCCGAAGGTTTCCCCTATCTTTGCCGACTTGGGTTGTTCCTTTCCACTGTTCTGTTTGAGCTCCTTTATTAAGTGCGACAGCTTTCCTGCCTTAAGCATTTCTTCGATCTGTTTCTTCAGGTGCATACACTCATCTGTGTTATGCCCTACTTCACCATGGAACTCGTAAAATTTAGCCTGATTCTGCTTTTCGACCAGAGTCGTCATTGGTGGCGGAACTTTAAATTTCGCTTTTTCTAAAGCAAAAATTTCTTTGGGAGTTTTTGGGAGAAGCGTGAATCGATCTTGCTTCCTTTTCGGCCTTTACTGGTTTCGGAATCCTCTTTTATTGAAATTTTACTTTTGATTACCTTCTTGTTGTTTCTATGGATAAAACAATTTCTTTCGCTCATGATTCGAGGCTGCTACTTCACCCCTGAGGAAAGACGTGATCACTTTCATCATTTCATCAACTGTTATTGGGATTTTGGCAATGAAGTCGCTTGATGAGTTCAGGGTTTGTGATTCCATGCACGAATCTGAATATTCTCATGCATTCTGGTGCTCCTTTGACATGCCTACTTTTCAGTTTATATCTTTTCACAAAATCTTTCATAGACTCTGCATCACGTTGCTAGATGTTATGGAGTTCTATGGGATCTTTGATGTATTTCTTCTGCTGAAGGTAGTTTTCCAGGAACGCTTTCTTTAAATCATCATAGCTGTCTATTGATTCGGCCGGAAGGTCATCGAACCATACTCTCGCGTTTCCTGTTAGCGTAGAGTTGAACATGTGACACCAGGTTAGCATAGCCCACCACTCTGTTTTGCGTCTGCCTAAAAAAAATTTAAGTGATCCTCCGGATCTTCACTCCCGTCGTATGTCTTAATGTGGTTGGGCATTCTTGTTTTTGGGAAATCGAAGTAGCGGATTCTAGGTGTAAAAGGATCTATTTCTTCACACCCATGGCTAGGATAGGTCGTCCTCCTCCCTGCTTGATCTTTTCTCCCTTGATTTTGATTTCCAATGCCAACCTTCGCTGTCCTCACTTTCTGAGAGCGCCTCTGTGTATTTCAAGTGGGAGAATTGGTTGCGGCTGTCAAAGCATGCAGACACACTTCGTCCTCTACTGCCCAACCTTTTGAATACGCCTCCTTTCTTTTTTGAGTTTTGCCTTGGTGATCTTGACCGTTCGCGCCTAATTCTTGAAAACATACTTAGGCTAGGTCTTGGGCTGCGGGAGCGCCTAGATCGGTGCCCTCTTTCGTGTTTCTTGGTACTCATCGTCCTTAACTCGAAATACCGTGATGTTCCAGAGCACTTCTTGAAGTTAAGTCAGGCTTTCACTTCTTTCAGCTTTTCGTTTTTTTTCTTTTTCTTGGTTAAACTTCTCAGCTATGATTGGCAGCAATTGGTAGTAGTTTTTGTCGCAATATTCCTGTAGGGCTGCGTCGGACGTGGGCCCATCTCGGTCATGTAGAGTTGGCTCTTTTCCTCTCCCAACCGTATTTTGCACGGCAGACGTGAGTTGGCTAGGAGCAGGCAGTTCATGATTGCTCATGGTAAGTATTTTCGTAGAACGTGGTTATATTTGAGTCCCACGAATGGCGCCAACTTGTTAGTACAAAATACTTGACGGATTGAAAAGATGGACATGGATGGTTATTGGGCTGGACCAATGAGTGAGATCTTGTACAAAACCAAGTGATGAGATTAATTGCCTGCACAATTAAAGGTAAACCGTTAGTCTTATCGTGGGGACGGACCCCACGATTAGACTCCGACATGAGAGTAAGTACACATATTTTCAGAGAATGTCAGAGTATGTGTGTGTAAAATATGATTGGAGAATCATACCTTGTGGGGTGTTAGAGTACCCATTTTTATAGGTGAGCCAAATACTAGGTTTTCCTAGTATTTTGCTTGGGCCTGTTGATGGGCCGAAGTGGGACCCTCGTCAGGCAAGAGTCCGCTTGTAATCGTGACTTGCGGACATAGGTTTGCCCAGCGGATTTTCGCTGACCTACGAAAGTGTCCTCTGGAAGCCCTACGTCTGTCTTGCTGCCTCCGGACCGTAGCTAGTTTGACCTGGGCTTAGTTTTGGTCCATTGTAGTCTTGGATTCTCCTGTTGGGCTTGGGCCCATGTAAGGCCTATGTAATCCCGGACCATAGGCCTGCTATACGTGTTATACGTCATCAGTACTTGTTTTAGGATTTGTGGTTAGTTCAGAACTAGTAAGCTTCTGTTTTGGTGCAAATATTTTTGTAAACAATTTCATTTTATCTTAATGTTTCTCTTTGTCATGTTCTAGTATCATTGATTTGTTTGTGTTGTCCATTATGGTCATGTAAACGATTCGTAAACCAAGTATTTTGTGTATTATGGTTAGATGATTGTAATTGTTAAAAACAAGAGAAATGGGTCTGGTGGATTTATAGTCTTTGCTTGGAATTATGAGTCAGATCGAAGTAATTCATTTTTACTTTCATTCTTCAAGTACTTGTCTATTTGAGGAGGAATTTAATATCAGATAAGGTTTAACCTCTGTAATACTTAACATGCATTCCATGTGAGCTAAGTGACTGTACACATCATCTAAAAATTAACATGTCATCAATACTTTCATGGTGACTTGGCAAAGAAATCAAAAATTACACAATAATAAAAAATTACACAATCCCAAAAAAAACTTTGAGTGATTTTAGTGGAACACTTGTGAAAGATGGTTACTATTTAGTGATTTTTTCCCTAATTAATAATACAGAACATAATCTATGACGGTCGAATGTATGAAACATGCAAGAATTAAGATGGAAGGAAAGAATTCAAGAAACTAACCCGAAACTGTTTCGGCAAACGACTTAAAGTATTGGAAACTAATGAATTTACCTACGCTACACATCAATAGGGCGAGACGTTGTGCGATACCCAAGGCTTCAAGATGGTAATCCGTCAAGTATTTCTTTAGTCAACTAATAGGCTTCCATTTTGACGACAAGTAGCGATAGCCTAACTGTTCCAAAATTGTAAATCTTTGTTTCGGATCGGATGATGGTGTCATTGATGACATATTGCGTATACGATTATGGTTCGAGATAGTAGTTGTTATTGTTTTTTGTAGTTGTGAAACAAAGGCTCTAAAGATGGGTGTTTTGATGACCAAGTTCATAATTCCGCGATTCGCACGTGAACTCATCATTTTTATTAACAAAAAATTATCAAGAATTGATCGGTGGTTGATGGTGGTGGTTGACGGTGGTTCTTGGTGATGATGATCAGAAAATTGAATTTTGTTTTACTTATTTTGACTCTTTTGTTTTTACAACCCTTTCTTGTCCAAAAAGTTGTTCATTCGTTAATTACAGTAGTTATTAGTGCTTTATCTCAACCATTTAGTATCTTACCCTTTTAGTATATTTTTTGTTTAGCAACTTTGAACTACGGAGTATTAGTTTTGACACGAAATTAACCAGAAAAAGCGGTTTCGACTCTTTTTTGTTCTATACAAAACCCAATTCATGTGCAAAAAAGTTGCTCATTCGTTAATTGTACTAGTTATGAATTTACCTAAATATCAACCCTTCAATATATTACCCTTTTAGTATATTTTTTGTTTAGCAACTTTGAACTACGGAGTATTAGTTTGATGAATTAACAAAAAGGGATAAGATAACACTGAGTATAATTATATTTTTCTTTTCGTTCTAGCCAATCACAAGTACACCCACGTGACTTTCTTCTAACATTAAACAAAAGTTCACTAAACATAAAACTACTCGTCTTCTCTAAAATTACAAGATTATATCTATCTCATAAGAACTTCCGGCAAAACTGAGTGTCCAACTATTTGTCCACTTAAATATTTTTTTTCTTTAGTTTCTTCTTTCTTTCTTTCTCTAATTTGATCCCAGCTCGAAAACTAAGGTGGTTGTTTATATAGTGTAAAAAGATGGAAATATAATAAGCAAAAAGCTGAAAATGAAACCCGCTACCACTCTTTCAAGAATTGGAATTGGACTCAGAAATGAAGAAGAAGAAAATGATTAATGGTGTGTGTGTAAGAAATGGGTTGCTTTGTGAATATTATATGGGTGCTACTATTGGTACCCTGGCCCATCAAAAAGTACAAAAAATGTACAAAATATTTTTTTTTACCCTTCTTTTACAGTGCAACGCAGTTTTTTATCAGTTTCTGTTCCGTAATTTTTGACAGTTTCATACTTTTGACCTGTTAAACTTTATATTTTTCGTTTCGTATTTTCCGTGTCACAGTTTTATAACACATACCAAATTATAAAAATTAAAAAAAATTAAAAAAACCGGAAAACCCATGGGGGTACCAATGGTGTTTTAGGGGTACCAATATCATAAGCAATATTATATATTGTGTTATTATGAATGCATTATTATTAGAGTAAATTGCAAAAATCATCCCTGTGGTTTGTAGTTTGTGGCACTAATCATCCCTAGCCGATACTATTGGCACTAATCATCCCTGCGTGGCAAATATCTGGCAAAAATCATCCTTATTGGGGATGATTTTTGCAAAAAGTTTAACAAAAAGTTTTGCAAAAATCATCCCTCTAGGGATGATTTTTGTCGAACGTTTCACCACTCAGGGATGATTAGTGCCAATAGTATCGGCTAGGGATGATTAGTGGCACAAACTACAAACCACAATGATGATTTTTGCAATTTACTCTTATTATTATGAAATTTATAAAGTCAACTCTTGCTTGTATTAGGCATGGGCAATCAACTTCATGTTTGTTTGTTTAAGTAACGATGAATATATAGGGGTCAGATTCAACTGTTTCATAGCACTTTTATTTGACAAATTTGAATTATTAACAACTTCAATTATTATGCATGACAAAACAAACATATTAAAATACTTCTTGTAAAGGTTATAAATTTATAGCGAGAGTAAGCGGTACAACCTATTAACGAGCTTTTTCTTCTTAAATGCCCCCCAACAACGTGTCAAAATGCACCCCCTCCCTTCACTGTTCGTCCCCTCGGCAGGCCTTTCACGGCCGTGGTTGTTTTTTTTTTAATTTTGTTATTGTGAATGATTGAGGTATTTTTTATGATATGTTATGGGACATACACCAATAGCAATTATAGCTGCCAATGATGTTTAATTATTGTGATGACATACCAATAACGGTTATTGATTTCGCAGTGCACCTTGCACTCTAATATATGATTTGATACTTTCATACAATGTTCATTATTAGTATTAGTTGGGTGCCCGTGCATAGCAGCGGCGATAAATATACTTATATTATAAAAATATAGTGAATGAAGTATTTTTTTTGTGAGGATGCAGAAAGTTGACGTGCTTCACTACACACACGAGAAAATCATTGTCAACCCAACACTTCTCTTACTTTCCTACCCGCTTAGTGAAGTCTTTTCGAAACACTCCGAATGTATATGTGTCGGTATACGTATTAGTTTAGGTTTCCCCCGTAACGACATATTGACATCATCACTCCCGCATGTACAAATACCCTCAGACTCTCTTACCCGTCAAATAATCTTTTCATAAATAAATAAGTTTGACGATTCAATCTAAGATTAAAGTTGTAAAAAATAGAATTAAAAAAAACTATCAAAAAGTAAAAAGACTTAAGTTCAAAAAGTATATCAAAATGGATATTAAATTGATTTTTTTTTAAATATAATGAAATTAGATAATAAAACAATAAATAATTAAAGAGATATTTATATTTAAAAACGAAAACGATTTTTTAATTGATAGACTGACATGTCATAATAGTAATCATTTATGAAAAATGAGATAAATAATCAAGAACTCAATATGACACATATTATAAATGTTTTATATAATATTATATAATAATACGTGGTATAGATTATTACTATTACCTAAACAACAACTTTTGTTTTGTTTTCTAATATTTTTTATGGTATCTTAAAAACATTTCATTATTTTATGAAAGCCAACTATTTATTTCTTTAATTTCTTTGTCGGCTGGGAAATTTTCTTCACGTTAAATCAGAACTCTAGCTAAGATGAAACAAGCCACTAATTATAAAACATTACATTATTTCTATTTACCTACAGTCTACAGATAAAGAAATAGTATGACCCGACCAACAAATCAATGTCAACCATCAAAATGAATTGGTTAAGAACTAAGATTACGATTAGATTTCTTGATTAAGACAAAAGACAACTAAAAATTGACCGGCCTATGATGAAATCATCGATACCGAGACTTCCATGAATACCGTCAAAGACTAGGATCATGAACAATCAAAGAAATGACACACAAACATCTTATCGGAAAAAGTATTCGTGAATTATGCCAAACAAGCTAAATGGGTATTGCACCACGAATTGATCGTCATATCCCATCGAAAATAGTTTCGCAAGTTGAAAGATGAAATAACCCATCAAAACGAAAGTGAAGAAATGATCTATTTACATATATTATTACTGTTTTAGGGAGTTAGAAGGTGTTTCATACTATTACTTAGCTACAATAAAAAGGTTACTAATTTCATGAATTTTATTTAGTTATTAAAAAACCAGAACCTACCAAGAAAAACATGTATATATCGAATCTAGTTGTAACACATCTCGGTCGACTATTGGCAATGCCAAAAAGCATACCTATAGGCTATAATTATGATTTCAGTGGTGAATAACAAAAGACTCCTAGCTGATCCTTAACTTTCGGATAGGTTGAGTCACATGTTTAGATGAGTTTGGATCTAAACAGTTTGGGTCAAACGGGTCTCGGTTAGGTTGACCCATTAGGTTTCCGCCAAATCCGATATTATTTGAGTGAAAAATGAAAGAAATGAAGTGTTCAAAAACAAATTAAGCCGCGAAAACCGTTAGCTAATTGCTATAAATCGCAGGTTATATGAAATACGCATTTAAACTCATATAAACAATAATAGACGGAGACCCAACTAAACATTAGATCAATTGTCACCTTTAGTTTACACCTACAACTACATTAGCAAACATTTTATAGAAAAAAACAGTTAATGCTCACAACTATTGTTTACCGCTAATGCTCATACTATTTACTGCTATTACTTACCGTTAATGTTCACTGTTATACTTTTGCCAGAAAAATAAAATGCACTATGTCCAGCTTTTATTTATACAAAGATTTGTCTTAGATTATAGATGCTTTTAAACCCTTTAATGATGTTACAAGCATGTACCACCTTTGATTAAATATTCCTGTTTGCACTTTCTTCCCACCTTCTTCATAAATCACTATTCTCTTTTAATAAAAAGATAATAACAAGCACGTCCTCATAATCACTTGTCATGTTTGTTCTCTAAATTATTTAAAAGTCCATAACTGTGTCGCATTCTGTAGGTAGTTTTGTTTTCTCCCTCTCGTTCGTTTTGGCTGCATTGTGAATGATAATGTAGTATATGTTTGTCGATTTCGTACTTTCGTCATTGCCTCAATCTCTTCATATGATGTTGGCTAATAACGCATTATTGGATTATGATAGGACGTGGTGTCGCAATCCTATCGGTTAAGAGTGACAACTTTAATCAGTTTACTTGTTACAAATTATGAGTTCATGTCTTATATTTATATCCAACAGATCAAACGGGTAATTTTGAAAAAAATGAATGGGTCATGATGCGCGTTAAATGGTTAACACATAAACCGAGCCTAACACGTTCTTTAAAAAAATCATTTTGACTTATTACCCGACTACTCTTTTCTATCTTACCATATCTAACGCAAATAATTGAAATAAACATGAAACAAATTCAGGGACGGAACCAAAAGTGACTTGGTGCATTCACGAAAATTTAAATAAGATTATAAACACATTTTTGGGTGACGAGGTGCATTTTTGAAAATTTGTGAATTTTTTACAAGAATTAACACCATGGCGCAAAAATTCATGGATATCCTGGGACTCACCCTGCTTCCGTCGGTGGACTCAACGCAATCGGACATGGTGACTTAAAATTAATGGCGTTAGGGAAGCTTAGTCATATTGTAGTTTTTGTGGTTTGTTGTGTGATTTTTTGTTTTTTATAATTTTCTTTGTTTTTTGGTTATTTATTTAGTAGAGGATTGTTTCTTTTTTTTATTTGGTTGTGTTTACTCTGTATAAATCTGGTTTTTAACTTAAACTGTATGTTTTTTCGTTTTTTGTTTTTCTCTTCTTTTGAATTGTCTTATCAAGCATCTTCTTTTGGTAACAATAGCATTTAGCAACAAAACCAGCCCCAACTTGCATTATAGAGCCAGTTAGTCTTTTTCCTTAGTATATTACTAGTCTGCCTAATCTTGATACCCACATCACATAATTCGTTCGATTACTGATCTCAGATGCTAATCGTCCTTCTACCGACCCTTCGTAAATAAAATTAAGAAAATCGTCTAAGTCGTTAAAAACCATCCTATGTGACATCATGTGGGGTTACTTTAATTTGTTTGGAGTCTTTTGACTTAATTTTGCAATTAGAAAGAGTAAAATGAAAGGCATATATCATCACCACATTAGCATATTATAAACTTGTGTTGATGATATCTTAAAGTATTGCTACATTATTGCTTAACACCTTCTATCTTGATATTATTAAGATCGGAATGTTGGTATTTGTTTATCTCGATTTCTTGATTTATCGTTGAATGCTTGTTTATGTTTATCAATTTATACTTGTTTACGCGCTTTTGTATGCGACCTATCATTCAACTGGATCTAGTGATACGGACCAAGTAAATCTAGAGTCTGGGATAGCTCTCCATATAGTAATTTATACATCTAGAATCATAGTTACACAAATATTATCCTACCTAAAGTCTTAGTCAGATTAGCGCATTCAGGCTTAGTAAACAAGTTAATTGGATATTGCCAATGGTTTATTGATCGTGTTGACTAGCAGGTGACCTAGATAATTCAACAAGTAACGTTCTGATTCCATTGGATAGTTGGACAAGTGGACTACTAGTGTATAAATTATCATTAAGCGGTAAGTGGGTAAAGTCTCTATGAGCTAGGGTTTAACAAGATCACCATTACTTTAATCTATAGGATAGATTATAGTCAGCAAATAAGGATGCTTTATGCGGATACTTTAATTATGACAGAATTAACGTGTCTAGGTCTTAGGATGATGTAACGTCTAAGTCTTAAGAATGATATGCCACATTGAGAGAAGAAATCATTATAATTAATAAACAAACCAACATTCTAATCGGATTAATAATGGTTAATACAGTTTTCTTATATTTGGCTCGACCGCTCTTTTATCTTTTGTTAATTAGCTTGTGTGGGTTAAAGTGCCTTGAATTGATTGTAGTCACCAACCAAACCATGCTAGTCTCTCAGGCTGAAAATCCCCTTTTCCCGTTAGAATTAGGATTTAGACTGACATGGGTTTAGAATAGAATTAACATAGATTAGATAACCAAGATATTAATTAAATTGATAGATTTAACCTCGTTTAAGTGTTCGACACCCTACTTACCACGAAACTACTATTGATTGGGTACACTGCCCGTTAAAGTGTTGTTTTTAGGTATAGTCGGCATAAAATAAATAGTAAAACTTGATACATAAAATAACACCTACATAACGACACATCAAGTTTTTGGCGCCGTTGTCGGGGAGTGAGAATTAATCTTGATTTTTATTTGATATTTTGGTTTTTAACATTAGATTAGATCTAACCCCTAGGATTACTGTAATTTAGATTAGTGTATATTCTTGTATATTATGTATTTATATATATTTGTCTTTAATTGTTTGCTTGTATATTTGTGTGTTTAATTGTTTGCGTATTTAATTGTTTTTCTTGATACACTATTCTGGTCGATAGTTAAATACGGCGTATCCACTTCCATCGGATACGGCGTATCCAACTCTCTGTCCAATACAGTGTATTCATTCAACTGATTGATACGGCGTATCCACTTCTATTGGATACGGCGTATTGATTATCTGATAAAGTTCTTTTCTATTCTCGAACTTAATACCCAAATTTTTTTAATACCTTTCCTCCGCTGGTTCTACTGATAATTTTCTAGATATTTTTCAGTAATAATGACAAAGGTTATCAAAGGAGAGTTCGAGAAAATTAAAGATGTTAAAGTCGAAGATGTTTCGCTCACTATCACTTGAAGTTTTCAATAATGAAGTCAATCGATTAAGCGGAATGGATGATGATTTATTCACATATGAAGTTGAAGTTGCTAACATCCCATGTAACTCGAACATGGATGATGATTCGGAGCATGAAGCTGATGATGACATGGGATATGATCCGTCTGATGTTGCATTTACTAAATGGTTGGGATTAAAAAATTTTAACTACAAAATAATGGATCATTATACTATGAAAGCATTATGGATTTACTGGATCAGAGGAGATGATGAGGTTGAGCTCACATATGAAGAATCTTCTGATGATAAGGATGAAGTTGCTGAAGTCTTTAGGATCGACACTAATCTATTTGATTTTGAAACACCTATGTGCAAGACATTCAAAGAATTTAACTATCTTTTGCAAATCGATCCAGACTTACTTACTAAGGACATTGAGGGATTCAAGACCTATGAAGACTACAAAAATGATTAGATCTATGAATGGAACAAAGACGTACCATGGGTCGATGAGAAGCCATAAACTAACGCTGGAGTTTGGACCAAACCCACACCAGTTAAACATACTTGCAAGCCTTTCAACTATAAGACTGGATGTTCAGAATGGCCAACATGTAGTTGGATAGATGATGGATACTGTAATGGAGGAAACTTACCAGGAATTTACATTATTGGAAACCAACTCCATTATCAAGATTACGAATGGTACGAGGCTTTGGAAGAAAGTGAACTAAAAGATGATGCTTTAAGAAACAAAGCTATCATGGAAGAATTTATCAAAGAAGACGACGATGAGTCACGTTACGAACAAAAGAGACGATGGAACATATATACAAACAACGACGATGCTTATGAGATAAATCATGAAGATAATGAGAGAGAAGAATTATGTGTGTCGGTATGCGTTGTAAGGAGATATATGTTGATCAGATATTCGTTCAATAATGATGAAGAGTATGTTGCTGTAAAATAAGACGAATACGACGATCTTACTATCACAAGAAAAGAGGCATGCCGAGCTTACCAAGAATTCTTTCAAAAAATGGGTAAAGTCTCCGTGAGCTAGGGTTTAACAAGACCACCATTGCTTTAATCCCTAAGATAGATTATAATCGGCAAATAAGGATGCTTTATGCGGATGCTTTAATTGTGACAGAATTAACGTGTTTAGGTCTTAGGATGATGTAACACCTAAGTTTTAAGAATGATATGCCACACCGAGAGAAGAAATCATTGCACTTAATAAACAAACCAACATTCTAATCGGATTAATAATGGTTAATACAATTTTCTTATATTTGGCTCGACCGCTCTTTTATCTTTTGTTAATTAGCTTATGTGGGTTAAAGTGCCTTGAATTGATTGTAGTCACCAACCAAACCGTGCCAGTCTCTCAGGCTGAAAACCCTCTTTTCCCGTTAGAATTAGGATTTAGACTGACATAGGTTTAGAATAGAATTAACATAGATTAGATAACCAAGATATTAATTAAATTGATAGATTTAACCTCGCTTCAAGTGTTCGACACCCTACTTACCACGAAACTACTACCGATCGGGTACACTGCCCGTTAAAGTGTTGTTTTTAGGTATCGTCGGCATAAAATAAATAGTAAAACTTGATACATAAAATAACATCTACACAACGACACATCAATCGCGAAGGATCGGATTGAAGGATAATATAATCATAAAAAAATAAAACTAAAGATAAAAACAAATCTAAAAATAGTTATGTTGATAAAAAAAATCAAGACTTTGATAGGTACCCAGCCGCGTAATGCGAAAAAGAGTGATTTTGTTTCTTTTCGGTGACAGTCTGTACCTATAGCGGTGCGTGACAGAGCGTACGACCGGTGGAGGCAGCGACTCCGACATGATTTTCTTTGAAATTTTATTACGAATCACTGACTTCTAACGGTGTCAGCTAACTCTAAGCGGTTTGAGAGTTATAAGTAAAACAATGAGCGATTGTTGTTTGCAGCATACAACTGCTTGTTCTGGCATGTGACAGCGCGTCCCTAGGATACAGCTATGATTCCGGTATGATTTTATTTGGAATTTAAATATGAAGCCATGGCCGCTAACCTCTTCAGTTAGCTCCTAACGGTTTGGGAATTATGGATACAATAGTGAGCTGCAATTTTTGCTTTTGTTTTTTTACAGATAAACAATAGTGGCTAGGTTTGACGGGGTAGCATTGAGGCGGCTTCTCTAGGTGTCCGACCAATTCTGAGGATTAGACTTAGAGCTATAATGCCATGCTAGACAATTTAACCCTCTAGGTGATACGTTTTATTGATACGATAGATGTAAGACAAATATACAATGAAACCCTAATGGACCCAAAACCCACAATTTATCTTGGGTCATACTTGTCCTCTAATACTACCCCGTAGTCCGAGGAACGAAATCGTGAAAGCTCGGGCTGAAATAGGAAACTAAATAACATTAACGCACTCTAGCATGATTTTTTGATGAAGACATACGACACCAAACGGAAGCAATTCTTCAAGCAGCATGAAAAGTAAATAAAACCACTAGCAAAAGCAAATAACATTTTTGTTGACGATGACATCTGACAACAATCAGAGATTAATCTTCATCATGCACCAACATCAAAAGCAAAAGCAAAAGCAAAAGCAAAATCAAAGAAACAATAAAAAGAGGCAAAGCTTGGACTTTTTTCGGCGTTCAACTTCCGACGGCACGTGGCGGCATGTCTGGCGGCCAACGGTTTAAAAAAAATAGAGTGACGCAGAACGCGTCAGTTAACTTCACACAGTTTAAAAGTTATGGCCAAAACATTAAATGCAAATAAGGTTTTGACGGATGGCATGAAGTAGGCGGCTCAACTTAGCCACTTAAGTCTGTACATCAAACCCGCTCTGATATCATGTTAGATGATTTAAATACTCATGTATTATCCCTTATTGATCGACTATTTATAAACTAAAACCCTAATGCACTTAAAATTCACGAACCATGCTTGGCTTACTAACGTTTCATCTAATAACTTTGACTTATTACCCAGCTCGTCTTTTCTATCTTTTGGTATCTAACACAAATAAACGTGACGCAATGCAACCCGACACAGTTACTTAGAATAATGGCTTAGGAGGTCTATTATTTTTGTTTTCTCCTTTTGAATTGTCTTATCAAGCATCTTCTTTTGGTATCATTAGCAACAACACCTGCCCCAACTTGCATTATAGAGTCGGTTAATCATTTTCCTTAGGGTGTATTTATTTAAGCTTATATATATGCGGCGTACGAGCTTATTTGTTTTTCGGCTTATATTTCATAAGTCTCAAAACAAGCCGGAAAATTAAGACTTATATGAAATATAAGCCGAAATTAAATAAGCTCTAAGCCCGCATATAAGCTTAAACAAACACCTTAGTACATTTTTTACTAGTCTGTCTAACCTTGACACCCACATCACATAATTCGTACGATTACTGTTCTCAGATGCTAATCGTCCTTCTACCGACCCTTCATAAATAAAATTAAGAAAAATCGTTTAAGTCGTTAAAAATCATCTAAAGTGATATCATGTGGGGTTACTTTAATTTGTTGGGAGTCTTTTGACTTAATTTTGCAAGTAGAAAGAGTAAAATGAAAGGCGTATATCATCATCACCACATTAGCATATTATAAACTTGTGTTGATGATATCTTAAAGTATTGCTACATTATTGCTTAACACCTTCTATCTTGAGTATAATATGGAAAAAGGTGCTTCTTTAATCATTGACCAAAACCTCTACTGAATTATAAAACAAAATGATGCCAACAGCAAACCAATGACAAATCAAAAAGCGCGACGAACCATATAATATAGCTAGTTTGATCACATGCTAATTGATCATTCGCATATCTTTCTTTCAATAGAATTTTTGACGGATCAAGTGTACATGGTAAGGGACTCGAGCCATTTAGTTAATAACTAAAGGTATTAAGATTATAAAATCAGTAAGACAAATGTAGTTTGCATTGGATCTGGTGCATATTTGATGATCTTTTGCTGATTAAGTTAATTAGCTTCGAAACTAAATTTGGTGTGGCATCAAGGCAACCTCATCTAGGCTCCACTAGACATGTGATATTACTGCTTTTCAGAATGATTCCATCCACACCACTAATCTTATGTTTAGTGTTTACATAACAAATTTTCCTAAAGGTCATTAGCACCATACATAAACTTCTGACACAATTAAACTTAAGTCACTAATGTCTGCATGCACTGTGAAGAAACTTTATATGCACGTGTAGTTCTCGGCTAAATTTAGTCGTTACCATTCTTTATTTACATTTCAGTGAGGGTAATGACATGCTGCCATTGCCTCATCATGCAGGCCGGCTAGGCACTTGCCTGATTGACCGTGACTTGAGTCCAAATTTATTTGACTTTTCAAAGGCTTCCCGGCTTACAAGAGCGTTCAATGATCACCGTACTTTAGGTCAACCGTTAGCATATCATCTTTAAATGTAGAGGTGACTAATTTGACCCTTTCACCCAGAAATGGATCAATTTGGGTTCCGTTCACCTCCTGCGAGTCACATGGGTGTCTAAACATTAAACATGTCAAATTTTCTCCCAAAGATTTTTAAAAACTCTATATAATACTACGTACGTATAATAGTATAGTTTTTATAATCATATACAATAGAATAATTTATGTAAATCGAAAATAAAATGCTAGTGAGTGAATCCAACCCGGTCGATTTTAACTCTTTTTAAACAAAGTATTGTAACACTAACAGCCTCAGTCTCCCACCATAATTTATTGCACACATCTTAAAGCCACGATTTCTATCTCAAGGGCAAACACAGATTTTCTGCGAGAAGTGGAAACACATTAAAAAGCAACAAATCTTACAATGAGGGACAGATTTTAATTAAACACAAATTTCCTACCAAATGATATCTTGTAAATAAGCTCAAAAAGTCGCCTACATTAACCAAATTGAAACAATTATTAAAGGTCTGCAGAAATTAGTCTACACGCGGTTGCAAAATGAATGCCTGCAGCAACATCAGCAAAATGAAACGAAGCTAACAGAGTAGGGTACATGAGCGAAGTCGTGAATATGATTAAACAATTGTTTTGAAGTTGAGTTTCGTTCGTCTCAAATTCTTGCATAAGATAATAGGCACACGAGAGAACCACATATCTCAAATTCTCAATCACCTTTTCATAAAGGATTGACTTGAGATTTTCATTGAATGTGCTATCAGGCTTATTACAGCTTGTTACATTACAAAGACAAAATTTTAAACATTTTATTACGCTCCTACGGACTTCCTTCTTACGTAAATATAATTATATATCAAGAGTACAGATGAGGTGTTCTTACAGTTAGGAAGTCACCTGATGTCACCTGATCCAACCAAGCTTGGCCTTCTATATCTATCACATCTATAATAATTAACAAGCCTTCTTTTTTTTGGGTAAAGGGGATTACCCCGGTAAAATATATTAATCACAGAAAAATTGAGTACAATGGAATGTGACATGCCACAAACGAAATAACCACTAGTCTAATACACTAACAAGCACCCCGATAGGAAAATACCACTCCAAAGAGCAAGAATCACCAAACCAAGCCGACAACTTCACACTAGGAGTATAAAACGCATATGAGACTGCCTCCTTAAAAAACCGTCTCAAGAAAAACCCAATGGGAAAAACCTTGGAGAAGGAAAAAAGAGTACATCTCTCATATGGGACTCCACTCTAAGAATATAACCAAAACAACAATCAATTCCCTGTTAGGGTATATTGCACCTGCACACACCGCTCGAACAAACAAAGAATACAAACAACGCTTGCGAAAAGTAAAGAACACGAAATATAACGTGGTATCCACGACTTAGGTAGTCATAGCAGTCCACGAGGTCAAACCAGAGAGATTTTATTATTGTGGTACACACACAAGAGATACTGTTTACAATTAAAATGAGGGAGTATTTATAAGTTGAAACACATATTACTTATTGGGTTAATTTCATATTTCCCCAAACTAAACCACTAAATGCCATATTTACCCAACCAAAACCAATAATGCCATATATGCCCAACTTACACACAAAATTTGTCATATATACCCATTTTATTATCAAAATTAATTAAAACTCAATTAACATTGTTAAATACCTGTTATACCCTTTTATATAAACACATACCTGTACAATAACTACAAAGTAATACAAATGCAGCACACCCACTCAAACCCAAGAAATCGACACAGATCCATTATAAGGACATTATTGTCTTATGTAAAACGTATATAGCTCGATGCATAAAAAATAGTGTTAATTCTATGAAGTTGATGAAATGAAACAGAGTGTGAATATTTGATTGTTAAAGATAAGGGTTTTGACTGCGATCGGAGGTGGGAAGTATTTGGTGGGTTTTAGGACCTAATTAACAATTAATTAACACGAGTACGCAGCGAAATTAAAGATCACATGTAGAACATATTAATTAACAAGGATAGAAGATGATTACCTTTTAGCACGAAACGATACACCGTTTAAAGGTAACCGTTAACACCGTCTTCTATATACGCGTGTGTATAATGTCACACGCAAAACCACCAAGATCTAAAGTAAGATATCTCTAAGCTTCCACACACAATACGTTTTTAGCAAACAATGAAGTATGCTAGTGTAGTAGTGTTTTAGCAAACGAACACCACGACACTTGAATCAAATCAACACGTGAGCAAAACCACCTTGTGGTGATACACGATCGAACAAACACACCCTTAAGGGTTGTTTGTTTTTGGCCGATCGCTAGAAGGGAGAAAACCAAACCCTTAGGGGTGTTGGTTTCGGTCGAACACAAGGAGGGAGAGAAGGGAGAGGTTTTAGGGATTTTTCACAAAACACATATCCAATAATGAACCTCAAGTCCTCCTTATATAGCCTACACAATCTTGGAGAACAAGCAAGCAAGCCCAAACCCTCTTGGGTTGTGGGTTCGGCCGACCAAAGGGAAAAAGGGGCAAACCCTCACTTTTCTTTTTCCCGTTTTGCATATTAGTCCTTAATGTTTAACTATTAAACATTTAACTAATATATTTATTTATCGTTTACTAAAAACACTAATTAAACATTGTTTACGTATTAACGTGTGCGTCCCCTTAGGCTCGAATAAATAATTCGGACATATATTATTTACGATGGACATATTCCAACAGCTCCCACTTGGACATGTAAATAATACAATAACATTGGTAAGCGTCTAGCAACACGCCAATGCTCCCGAAATATTCGAGTATGGTTTCACAGGGCATGAACAAATGATTTATGAATTTACAATCCCTTTGTTTCCGATACCGTTGTTAAATTGGATATGGATCAATGTCATTCCATATTTAACGATTCTGTTTCTCGTATATATGATTAATCAAGATTACCAAAAATCATTGAGACATATCTACCTGAGTTTTTGGGTGCGGCCACACATACA
This sequence comes from Tanacetum coccineum, assembly GCA_026074375.1. NCBI lineage: Eukaryota > Viridiplantae > Streptophyta > Magnoliopsida > Asterales > Asteraceae > Tanacetum > Tanacetum coccineum. The sequence continues at coordinate 47,312 of BQNB010025854.1, forward strand.
TCTGATTAACCCTACGAGGGGCCCAGTGGTATCTTCTTCAATAATTTGAAGGAACAAATTCTATATTGACTACAAGTGTCTAGTCATCATGTGGCATAAACCATTCTGACATAGCCCTTATTAGTTACCTTATTCAGGACAACTTAAACTATATCAAGAAGGAATATCCACATATGCTAAACCTACTTGCGTCTCAAGTCTAAGGATTTATGTAAATAAAATCACGTACAAGATTCACTTGATGACGTCGATCCATAAAGTGATATTCTTGTAGCGGGGAAATCCAATATTCATCTTATGAATATTATGTGAGTTTGGTGGGCTCATCCTTAATATCTCCAATATCACTAATCACCCAGAATTGTTTTAATTTAACGATATTCCCATATCATTAATTGACAATGGATTAATTTAGAATAATACATTTATTATTCATAGATTTAAACATGCAAATATAGGACACAATTTTATAATATAAAATAACAAAAATACCAACGTATCATTATCATAAAATAAAAATGTTTTAACATCCCTTATCCAAATACTAAACACAGATCTACATGAAACTACTAGCAGGACGAAGCCCCATGCTCCTAGCATGTTGAGTAAGCTTCCTGTTTGATAAATCCTTTGTAAAAGGATCAGCTAGATTGTTATCTGTGTGAACTTTAAGAAGGTTACTTCTATGGTAGTGTATGGCGCCCATCTGAACCCCCGGTTCGTTGGCGAAATGAAGTGCGGCTGGATTATCGCAAAACATCCTAATAAGTTCGTTTATTGTTGGTACTATACCAAGCCCTGAAATAAACTTTCTAATCCAAACAGCTTCCATCTCTGCTTCTTAAGCAGCTATGTAATTCAACTGATGTAGCTGGCATTTCAGTAGTACTTTACTTAGAGCTTTCTAGTCTACTGCACTTTCATTCAAAACGGAACGTATCCTGTCAGAGATTTTATATCATTTATATCAATCTCAAATACAGCATTGCAATAGCAATCAACTCGAAGTTCAGCTTTTGGATTTTCACCATAAACCAAGAACATATCTTTAGTGTTTCTTAAATACTTAAGAATGTTTTTCACAGCAGTCCAGTGAAGTTCACCTGGATTCTGTTGAAATCGGCTTGTCATATTTTGCGCGAACGCAACATCAGGTCTAGTGCATCTAACCGCATACATAATGGAACCCACAGCCGAAGCATAAGGTACATTCTTCATGCGATTCACCTCTTTAGGCGTTTGAGCACCTTGTGATTTGTTCAAGTCAAGTCTTTCTTGCATGGGGATATGACCACGTTTGGAATTATCCATTTTATATCTCTTTAAGATCTTATCCATGTAAGCATTTTGACCAATTCTAATTAATCGCTTCGATCTATCTCTATAGATTTTGATTCCAAGAATAAATGCCGCTTCCCCTAAATCTTTCATAGAAAAACACTTTCCAAGATAATTCTTTACACTTTGTAAACTTGGAATGTGATTACCCATGATGATTATGTCATCAACATATAAGATGAGGAATGTAACATTACTCCCACTAGCCTTTTGATATACACATGGCTCATCAAGATTTTGAGAAAATCCAAACCTTTTGATTTCCTCATCAAATCTTTTATTCCAGCTTCTTGATGCTTGCTTAAGACCATAAATGGATCTTTGAAGCTTGCATACTTTCCTAGGATGATTAGGATCAACAAAACCTTCAGGTTGTACCATATAAATGTCTTCATCAAGATAACCATTTAAGAAGGCTGTTTTAACATCCATTTGCCATATCTCATAATCATAGTATGCTGCTATAGATATGAGAATTCTAATAGCTCTAATGTCAGCGACGGGTGAGAACGTTTCTTCATAATCAACCCCGTAGAGTTGAGTATAACCCTTTGCTACAAGACAAGCTTTATAGGTGTGTACAATACCATCCATGTCGGTCTTTTTCTTAAAAAGCCACTTACTCCCAACGGTCTTACAACTAGGAGGAAGATCGACCAGGACCCATACCATACTGTCCATCATGGATTGTATTTCCGGATTCATAACATCGATCCACTTATTAGATTCTGAATCTAACATTGCGGCTTTATAGCTAGTGGGTTCATTAAGATCTGTTAGCCTCAATTTATTGAGTCGAACAAGGAAGCTCGGTCACTCTATGATGGAGCTTTGGTCTTTAATTAGTTAATGTTGTAATAAATAGATAATCTAATATTGTATATGTTTCGGGTTTAATCCCAAACAAAACCCGAGCCCGGGTCCTAGTTAAATATCCCACGCGTCGTAGGGATATATATATAGATATTTTCCATTTGAAAATATCTAACTCTCATAATCTCAAAATATCTTTTTTTCTAAAAATCTTTTTCTCTCATCATCTCTTTCTCTAACTCTTACTCTCTTTCTCTTTTCTTGTTCAAGTAAACCTTATGCGTAAGATGATAATGATACGCTAGTGCCTAAAACCCTTGTTTAGCCACAAAACCAAAGCATGCACAAATAATATCCCTTGTTTTCTACAAAACCCTAGCTTCCTTTTCTTGAGGTATAATTGAAAAGGTACCCATGCTTGGGAGTCACCTTAGAATAACTTAGAATGGATGTGTAAAGATTGTATGGGTTAGTAGAAAAAATTGATATAGGGTTTGTGTGGGATTGGTTTTTGAGCTCCGTTGAGCTACTAGGAACCAAAAGGAGTTATGTTTGTTTTACTAATGTAAATGCATGAATGCGATCTCTCTTAAGTATACATACATTATATGAGCCAAGACATGTCATAGGAGACAAAGCATGGTTCAAGGGATGGCTCTTGGTCCTTAGGTAATGGTCTTAATAGTCAAAAGACAAGTATGGTGGTTTTAAATGAAGTATGGGTCCTTTGACCAAAGTGATGTTTTCTTGCAATACTGAATCATGGCTATAGATTTTCGGCATATATGATATATATATGATATATTTTTAGTAACTTTATGCATTGGGTATAAAAGTGGGTATTTGTTGAAGCGTAGAAAAGTTTTTGTGGTTCCGGGAGTGCCTAAACGCAATTTATCGCGAAACGTATACACTTAACGTATCCGATAAAAATAAAATAAACAAAGTTAATAATTATCCTCAAAATAATTATATAACCCTTGCTTGATGTGAACATTTAATTGTTTGATGCCCGTTTACATTGAAACGCATAATATTAGCTTACCGCGAATTAAACTTAATTCATGAAATACACAAGCAAACGCCGTTACAACGCTAGAAATAATTAGTAGATTTATACGTCGCCAAGGTCTTGAAAACACAGGGTGTTAAGGACATTCCCACGTTAAACGAGCCTTGTCCCTCAGCTTACAATGCAGCTCTTACGACGATAGCAGTCCTTGTGAAGAGGTGTGTATACTTTCCTTTTGAATTGGTCTTCACGTACCATGTGAACATTCGGGGACCATCTCTTGGAGTTCCATCGAACTTTGACTAATGGGATCCAACTTCGCTTCAACCGTTTAACTTCCACGGGCCCATATTTTATGGTTCCTCACAAAATGGGAGTTTGTCGTCCAAATTAAGTCATCCAACGAAACGGCTAATGGTTCATCGGCATGACACTTTTTCAAATTAGATACATGAAACATATTATGAACTCTGCTCAATTCTTCTGGAAGTTCAAGCTTGTAAGCAACTTCTCCAACCCTTTTTATCACCTTAAAAGGTCCAACATACCTAGGGTTCCAGACTTCCCCCCCGCCGTTTGCCAAAACGTACGACCCCTTTCCAAGGCGAAACTTTAAGCATAACTTTATCCCTGACTTAGAATTCCATCGGTTTACGCTCAAGTCAGCGTAACACTCTGATCGATCACCGAGCGCTCGCAGATGCCTTCTTGATCTGGATGATTTTCTCAGTGGTCTCTTGAATTAGTTCTGGACCGAGGATTTGAGCTTCTCCAACTTCAGTCCAACAAACAGGTGAACGACACTTTCGACCATAAAGTGCTTCGAATGGTGCGGCCTTGATGCTAGCGTGATAGCTATTGTTATATGAGAACTCGACCAATGGCAAATGGTTAACCCAACCCTTTCCAAAGTCGATCGCACAAGCACGACAAACATACCTCGGAGTTTGAATGGTCCTCTCGCATCGCTTTGCCGTACTGTTTTGTGGATGGTACACAGTACTCATATCCAAATTAGTACCCAAAGCGTTCTGAAGTGACCTCCAGAAATTGGATGCGAATCTCGGGTCACGATCACAAATGATTGAGACAGGTATTCCATGTCTCGTGACCACCTCCTTTAGGTACAATCTTGCAAGTTTATCCAAAGGATCGGTCTCTCTCATCGGTGTGAAGATCGCAGACTTAGTGAGTCGGTCAACAATCACCCAAATTGTGTCATAGCCTTGAGACGTCTTAGGAAGCTTCGTGACAAAATCCATAGTGATGTTGTCCCACTTCCATACGGGGGGTATCTGGTTGTACCAACAATCCTGATGGCCTTTGATTTCGGAACCTTGACCTTAGCACAGTCAAACACTTGCTAACTATAACGGTCAAGTCGGCTTTCATGTTGGCCCTAATATACTTCTCATGTCTTGGTACATTTTGATGAACCGGATGAATAGAGTATTTGATTTTATGGATTCGTGCATATCACATTCCCGCAAAATATGCCATAAACAAGGTACCCAACTCCTAGCCATGAGGCACAGGTTCCATCCGCACGTGGTTCCATACTTTTGTTTTTACTCTAATAGCTTCTTGGAAATTTAGCAATTTTCAACCAACATTTTCCCCCAACGTCTTCACTCTTAATGTTTTTCGGGTTTTCGCGCTTCGTCCTGAGCATTTAAGATCTGTTTGGGAATGTCCACAAACTAATAGGCCATAACCAAGGCTCGAACTCTTAAGCGGTGGTTCTCATACTTTCCTGCAATGCATCAGCAACGACATTTGCTTTCCCTGGGTGATAACGAATATCGCAATCGTAATCACTTAGCAACTCTAACCATCGTCGTTGCCTCATGTTCAACTCTTTTTGATCTAAAATGTGTTGCAAACTCTTGTGGTCGGTGAACACTGTACACTTAGTTCCATATAAATAATGTCTCCAGATCTTGAGAGCGAACACCACTGCACCAAGTTCTAAATCATGAGTCGTGTAGTATCTTCCTCATAATCTTCAAACTGGCGTGATGCATAAGAAATCACTTTTTCTCTCTGCATCAACACAGCGCCCAAACCCTTCTTCGAGGCATCGCAGTATGCGATGAAATCTTCGCTTCCTTCAGGTAATGCAAGGATTGGTGCACTACACAACTTTTGCTTTAAACTGTTAAAAGCTGCTTCTTGTTTATCGCCCCCCTTAAACTTGATACCTTCTTCCAGGGGTGAGTTTGTCATTGGTTTTGGCGATCTTTGAAAACCCTTCAATGAATCTTTGATAGTATCCAGCAAGACCTAAAAATTGACGAATCTCCGTTGGTGACTTAGGAGATGTCTAATCCTTAATGGATTCAATCTTGCTGGTCCACATGAAACTTCACTAAGCGATCACGAGACCGAGGAACGGTACCTTTTTGGAATCCAAAATTCACATTTAGAAAACTTGGCATACACTCCTCTTCTTAAGCAATCTCAGATTGTTGCGTAAGTATTCCTTCATGTTCTTTCTTGTTCTTTGAATATATCAGAATATCGTCAATAAAGACAATCACGAATTTACCAGAATGTTTAGAATACTTCTTAAGGTCCAGGAATAAGGCAGGTGCGTTTGTCAAAAATACCAAACGCATAACTAGAAAATCGTAATGGCCATAACGAGTTCTGAAGGCAGTCCTTCGGAATGTCGTATTCTCGAACCTCAGTTGGTGAAGAACCAGACCTAGGTTGAGTCTTCGAGTAGACAACTCGACCCTTGAAGTTGATCAATAAATCATCAATTATGGGTAGTGAATAACGTTCTTCACTGTCAGTTTGTTTAATTCCTGATAGTCAATGCACATCCGGAATGATCCGTCCTTCTTCTCGACAAACAAGACCGGAGATCCCCAGGGTGAGGAACTAGGTCTTATAAGGCCTTTGTCGGACAGCTCTTTTAGTTGCTCCGATAACTCTTTCATTTCGGAAGGCGCCAATCGATAAGGTGCCCGTGCTACAGGTGCAGCAAACCAGGTAACCCAAATCAATTTGAAACTCCAACTTTGTCGATCGAGGAAGACCCGCAAGTTCTCAGGGGATTACAACAGAAAATTCTCGAACTATTGGCACGTCTTCAAGTCGCTTCCCCTTCTCCGACTTTCTCTTCACCTCCTTTGCAGTGACATGTGCCGAAAATAAAGATAGGAAAATCTTTTTGCATGTACTATTCTGCATTTTAGTGCACAAATGATGTTTAATCGAATCACAATTACCCTGGTTACTTCCATTACCGGTGGTATAGTAAGGTTTCATGTCCACAGTGGATGCGAACAATTTCTCGGCACATACAAATGAACCGCTTTGTACTTCGCCAACCAATCCATGACCAGATTAATTCATCGAAAACTTAGGCAATTAAGTTTATGTTGAATGGGTGGATTTAGTAAATCTTTCTTCTAATGGCGAGCAAATCGATAGCGAAATTGTCATCGGGGGCGACCTAGTTATGTGTCTTGCTTCTTCGCTTAGGATTTGGTGGTAAAGATGATGCCAACTTTATATAAGACGAGTGAAGGTCCGCTTAGTGTGATATGGTTACTAAATCGATTCCAAAAGTAAACGCGTTCATGAATACGCTCATAAAAACATGATATAAGTAAGAAAATTGTTTCCTTAACAAGAGGTTTTTTGAGTACTACTCTCAGCACGGCATGGAACCTATTCCTGAATATACATAGTTGATCAGGCCATGTATACTTTGAGGACTAACGATGCAATTGCTTTCCTTTCGTCAAAAATAGCGCTAAAATTTTCAGAATATACCAGAGAGTAGTTGTAAGGAGCAAATAAGGAACCTAGGTAAATATTGAACGAAATTTTTCATATACGATAAATGATAGATAATTTGAAATAAAGGCAAGTTAAACCTCCAGAGGGAACAATGTTCTTTAGATCAATAGTGTACATGTTGTTGTCTCTAGGAAATCTAAGTAGTACTTGATTTTCATCAGGTAACTTAAATTCTGGAGACAGAACAACATATTCAGTATCTGTAAATAGAACACTATTCTTCTTATCACAAATTTATGATACACTAAAGAGGTTAAACTTAAGCTCCTCTACAAAGTACACATCTTCAAAGTCTAATTTACCAGTTTTAATTTTACCTTTACCAGTAATCTTTCCACCTTTGGAGTCTCCACCAAATGCCACAAATCCACCATCAATTTTTACATAGTCAGAAAGAAAGGATTTGTTTCCAGTCATATGTCTTGAGCAACCACTATCAATAATGCCTTTAGCTTCCAATTCTGTCTCTGGGTTGCTCTGCACACAAACAAGAGAATTAGTCTCTCTTGGGGACCCAAGCCACTACTGACTTGAGTCTGCCTTGTGGATCAACATAGTCAAATCTTTTAGGAGTGTATGATCCACTGTCTTTGGAGATATGGTTAATAACATTTCCTGTTGGTCTCCAAATCCAGCATGCTGAGGACTTAACATCATTTTCCCTATTTCCCTCAATAGCACTAACATTTCTTCTAATAGTTTTAACCCTTTTAGTAGTAGAAGTGATATTAAGTGCTGTTTGCGTTTAAATGGGCGTATAAACAATTGAATGTGTTTGAGTTGTATATTGTGACATTTGATTAGCAGCATTCATTGTTCTTTTTGGGTCAGCAGTAGCAATTAGTCTGGCAGCATTAACAGTTACTGCTGCTCTTGATAAATTTTGTCTAGCAACATTAACAGTTAGTGCTGCTTTTGGAACTTGATTTCTTTTAACATTAGGGTGATTCTTCTTAGCAAAGTTCCTATGATTCACCCTTTGACTATAGTTCCATACAGGTCTAACATCCATTTGACCAATATCCTTTCCCATATTTTTGAATACTCGTTTTTCCACCATTTGATTTTTCTTTTTATTTTCATGAAAATTACAGTCTCTTATCAAATGGTTAACACTTCCACATACAAAGAAAGTTTTCTTTTTAAACTCAAAACCAACTCCCTTTTTCTGTGTCATTTTTTCATTCCAGTTTCTTCTGTTATCCCTAGGACTTTGACTGATTTTCCTAGGTTGTTCAACTTGCTCATGTGTGTATTGCTTATTAACAGTTTTAAACGTAGTGTTTTCATCATCACTATCAGAATCCCATTCATTAATGAGTGGGGCATCATTAAAAACTTTAGGCTTAATGACAACTGGTTCACTAATAGTTTTAAGTTTTTCTTTATTGGACTCAGTTTCATTAGTCTTAGCCATACTTTCACTTACAGAAAACTTATAGACAGAGTCATCTAATCCAACAAAAGATAAGTCAGCTCTTAGGGGCATATAGTTCCCTGTATAAGGAGGGGGAACTGCATGGTACCCTTCACCTGTTTTGTACCTATTATTTACTGGACTATTATCCTCTTCACTTTCATCTGTTTGACTCTCACTCTCATTATCAAACAATTTACTCATTGGACTATCACACTCATTCAATTGACTATCATAGCCAAGACCAGTCTTATTATTAGCACTTACTTGACTGTTTATCAATTGAGTTAGATTTTTTGATGATGTTTCAAATTTTTCTAAGGTGAGTTTTAAATTATCTCTTTCTTTTGAAACCTTTTCTAACTCATCTTTAAGCTGTGTGATAGAAACATCTCTAACTTTAACATCATAGTCTAAAAACTCAATTCTCTCTTCATAAACAGCTTCATTCTTTTGATGCACAACTATTCTAGCTTAATCTTTCACGCTGTTCATCATACTGTTTCTTAAAAGTTTCATAAGATTTTAAATATTCTTTAGAACAAGTATGTACCTCAGAGCCTGAGCTTGATGAACTTGATGAACCTGGAGATGAATAGGCCATAAGAGCAAAGTTTGTGGGGCCTTCTTCAGCCTGAAAGCTCCAATCATAACCACCTATCCCATCTTAAACAACCAATACAGCAGAAGTAGAGGTATCTGTTGGTGCATTTCCACCATTTCTTCTTGCTGTATCTTCATTCCTACTTCCTTGGTTCTTGGGTGCCTTGCACTCCCTTGCAAAGTAACCTCTCCTATGGCAATTGTAGCATTCAACTTTTGTTCTGTCAAAGCCAACAGTTTCTTTGCCATTGAAGTTCAGATCCCTTCCAGTCTTCTTTATGAACCTCTTCACCCTCATGGTGAGCATTGCTACCTGCCATTTGAGATCCATTTCTTCAAGATCATCTGAATCAATCTGTTCTAAATCTTCATTGTCTAGCTGTGGACTATTAGATTGATTAGCAAAGAAGGAGAACATGACATCATCAGCATAGCTTGATGCAGAAGCTTGTCCTTGTGAACTAAACATCATGAGCAATATTAACTGCTTCATTAGTACTGCTAGTGTTATCTGAAGATACAAAAGCTACATTATGAGAGTTTGAGCTTGATTGTCCTTTAATCTCAGCTTCATACACCTTGAGATTATTATACGAATCATCCATGCTCAATGTGTCTAAATCAGATTTGTTTCTCATGATGTAACACCCCCAAATTGGGTCGCAGCGGAATAAGGGTCCGGGGCGTGTTACTTCTCAGATCAATAACACAAGATATATATAGAACGACCAAAAAGTCGTTTTAAAACTGATACATTGGATTTAACAAATGTTTGATACAAATAGCCCGAAGCTTTAACTTGTTCATTGTTATTATTACAAAGATACTGGTTCACAACACATGAGTTTCCCAAAACATAATGCAACCATATCTTTAGCATGACATCCCAAAACAAAATCACCAATGTATCCTTGGCACCTTATGCTTACTGATCTCCTGAAAAACATTGCTTTAAAACGTCAACAATAATGTTGGTGAATTCATAGGTTTGATAAATCATATATTGTAGGACCACAAGATTTCCCAAGTGTATGATAATGCAACAGATGCAGACATCATATAAATGTAATTACGTTGCCCTAAGCTCATGACACTGAAGCTCGACATAAATGAATACCATATAAATGGCCTACATTGCCCGTGATGATGTTCTAACCTGCAACATCCTATGTTCGACATGGTATACGTTCGTTTGCCCAGTGATAGCTAATCACCCGAACGGGGATGTCAATCCCAATAGATCTATTCATAACATTCGCGCTCACAATCCAGTAACTGACAGTTCATGATAATGGGCTCAACTAGGGTTATCGCTACTTAGGCAACACGTAATCATAGTATGAAACTTAACCACTTGTGTCCAATTGTAAAACATTTCATGTTTTTCACCCCAAAAACTTGTAAAACAAAAGCATGTAAAATGTGGGGCTATGAACTCACCTTTAGTGAGCGAATATCAAGTGTATCACAGATAATGCGTCACGTAAATCGTCAGATGCAACCTATTTAAATTAAGGTCGTATAAGTACTAATCACATTGGGTAATTACTACCATGCATAATTCTATATAGCTAATCACCATCTAATTGTTTTGGTAAAACTATGTTGAATAAGTAAAAACGTTTATAATTACCGTTTTGGTAAAACTGGCATAACTTTCGCGTTTTAAGCCCGATTTTGACGTTTCTTATGCCCACGCTTTCGTATTAGGACGAGTTATCATAATTTGACATTTTCATAATTTGGACCTACTGGTGAACAGTACTTTTACTGTTCACACAAGATCATGATTTTAGTTAAATCGTTTTTGTTGTCGTAAAACCCGTAAACGTCGTATTTTATTCGTTATAGCTCCGTTTTTAGCGTTTCTTTCGAGCACGTTCTTGTAAATGAAAGTTCTATTGATTTATGAGGTTTACAAAAATAAAAGTTTCTATCATGAATAGTAACTTTTATAAAAATAGTTTTATAAAAGTATTTATTGTCGTAAACTCGCGTAATTCATAACTTCTTCGTTATTGATTGAAAAATTACGATTCTTATCATTTTGGAATCCTAAAAATATGTATAATTTGTTAAAAATACCAAACTTCCTGTTTGAATAATTTTTATAAAAAGTTTTTATAAAAATTCTTTTACGACTCCGTTTATTAACGTATAACTTGTTTTTACCGTAACTTTTTCGCTATCAAACCGTTTATCAAGTTTCTTACATGTCCGGATTCGTCTTGAGATGTATTATCTTATAAAAATATAAAATAAATATATTTTTATACACTTTTTGGACATAATGTTTGATCAACTTTACTAAGTCCATTTTTAACCTTGTTTTTATATTTTACACTTTATAACTTTACCACAAGCCTCATATTATATATATGTCATAAGGGTTACATATAATAAGAGTCCATTAGTCCATAATTGTCCTCATATGTCCAAATTACCAAGTCCATATTAACACTTTTAACCCTTAACTTTCATAAGTAACCTTTTTACTCCAAGTTTATACCTAGCCATTTTTACATATAAACCATAAGTGTACAAGTGTATTTCTTCCAACATAACTTTATTTTAGTGTTCAAGTAACATGGTTAAAAGTCCATAATCAACATTAACATGTCATTTGCATTTCTTTTACTTGAAACATATTAAATAACTTTATAAACCCTAATTAATACATAATCATTTTTATGCTTAACCAAGAGTGTAAATCACTTATGTGTCCATTTTAACATGATGTCATTAACATCATAAGATATATAAAAGTGTATAATATGATGACAACAAGTAAAAACTCCTTTTTACATGATCAAAATCCTAAATGGTGATTCAAGCTATAAAGAATTAACATAAGCATATAATGAAAATTGTAAGAACATAAAGAGTT
>BQNB010025855.1:0-59193 GCA_026074375.1 Tanacetum coccineum
ATTTGATTTCGGATTATATTTCATAACCCCCAATTTTTCGGCTTATATTGATACTTGTGGGCTTATATAAGTTTATTATGATATGATAAACTTATATAAGCCCATAAATCTCAAAATAAGCCAGAAAATTGGGGCTTATGAAATATAATTCAAAATCAAATAAGCTCATAAGCCCTCATATAAGCCGAAACAAACACCTTCTAAGTGGTTTAGATATAAGGGTCTTAATTTAGCCTCTTATAGGGGAGAGAGAAACTTTAATGAGTCTCTCAATTAAGAGAGAGTAAGTGTTTTGGGTCCACAATTCTCCCCATTAAGAGAAAAGTAAACAACCCCTTAGTAATATATGTAGATGTCCTTAAGTCACTAATCAAAATTTTCTAATACCCACTAGAATGGAAGTGATTATTATAATTTGAAGCTATAGAAACACTATCTTTTGCATTACATTTTGGTAGATTTATTATCTGATTCTAATTATTAAATATCACAGAAACATTAGCCCGGGATACGTTGAAGCAAGTAATGATGGAAGCCCTTTTAAACTCAGGAGCAAAACAGTCTGCTGTTAAAGCTGTTTGTTTAGGTGTATCAGGTGTCAATCATCCTAAAGATCAAGATCGGATACTAAATTGGCTAAGGTTTGATCTACATTTTTCTTGTTTCATGCGTGGTTTTTTTTTGTTTTTGTTTTGTACATTTTTTTGATATCTTTGATATTATAATGTTGGCAGGGAGATATTCTCAAAGCATGTGAGGTTTTATGTCCAGAATGATGCTGTAGCAGCTCTTGCAAGTGGGTCCATGGGGAAACTTCATGGTTGTGTTTTGATTGCTGGTACAGGGAGCATTGCTTATGGCTGTTCTGAAGATGGAAAGGAGGCTCGTGCGGCAGGCGGGGGGCCTGTCTTGGGTGACTGGGGCAGGTTATTTTACTAGCTATTTGAAATTAACCTATCAAGGATCTAAAATATCTAGTATAGTCAGTGCAGTGTATGTGCCATCCCGCCGTATTATCTAACTTGTGGATTAGCTAACAGAGACAAAGGCTAGAAATAAATGCATGAGGCAATACCAAAACTTTCAATTTTTGGACCATGAATTGCTATTATGAGCGATTGAGCTCTTCTGGTGTGGGTTCCATACTTGTTCTAGGGACTGTGCTCTTTTATTAACTAGGTTAGCTGTGTTGGATATTATTTTGGACAGAAGAACTTAACCATTATGATTTGCAGAATCTGATAGCAAGGTAAGTTAGGACTAGTCATATCTTTTTGAAGTGGAGGGGGCTATGGCTTAACTACAAATAGAACATAAAAATATATTTTATACTTGTTAGATCTGCTTCATCAAATTGGACTGAAGAAGACAACTTATGGAGTCCTAAGATGCAAACATTTCTGTTCTTCAGGAAAGTAATTCAGCAACGAAGTTAGGATATGAAATCATGTCTCCCATAGATTTACTCTGAGTGCCCTTACTCCTGTTATATTCTCTCTTCGATTTTGGATATCTGTGGGATGTCAATAATTGATTTCCATGCTCCTATTCACGTTTAAGCCAATATCATTGAGAAGGATATTGGCTTTCTCCAAGTGTGAGCTATGTATTATTTATGAAGAGTAATCAATAAAAGATTAGATAATGAGTAAATGGTATTGTTGGGTTGCGGTTATGAAGGTGTAACTGTTTTGGTTTTATGAGGTTCATGTTCTGTATCTTCTATGATACATTCTCATGTCATGGTTCATGCATTTTGTAACCCTATTATATATGGTGATATACTGTATTACTGAACATGCATATATGTATCTCGGTTTTGATTATGGGATATCTGGACGGGCCTGTCCTGTTTTGTAATATATATGATTCTGTACGTTCTCTTACAGTCATGCGATCTCTTGACTTTGTCGAAAAAGGGTGCCTACAAATCCTATTGGAAATGGAACTTCCACAGGTTCTGGGCATCCGCCCAAATAATGTGTACACAAAAGACACTTGTACCAAGTGGATTTATTAAAAGGGAATTTAAAAGCCAATCATAGATCTTGAAAGAACAGGATGTTACATATATTCTATAAGACCACCGATTCTTTCTGTCATGATAATTTGGTTTGACGGGCTACTAACTAGCCTCGTTTTTTAGCACTTGATCCATCAATGCAACTATCATAATTCTGAGACGTGAATTAGTTTTTAACAGCTGGTGCATTGTATATGTTCTAACATGCTATAAGAACATCTCATGTGTAACCTTTTGTTTTCTGTTCCAAATACCTCCTGTTTTGTTTATATTTCCTTGGTTATGGTTTTGGGAATATGTTTATGCCGCTGTATACTTATCACGTTGTCTGATTAGACATTTACTTGCAGTGGTTATGGGATTGCTGCTCAGGCATTGACAGCTGTTGTGAGAGCTCATGATGGCCGAGGTCCTCACACAATGCTTAAAGATTCTATATTGAAATCACTCAGTCTTCCATCCCCAGATGAACTCATTGGGTATCTCTCTTTAATCTAGTAACTACTATATTAATTCACCAGATTATTTTTTTCTAGTTTATGGTTACAAAGGTCACGAAGTAAATGCATGACATATTATAACTGATCTAGTTTTATCTATTTTTTAGCAATGTTCTTTCTTAAGAATAATGAATTATATCTTATTGATACAAGGTGGACGTATGCAGATCCATCGTGGGCTCGTATCGCAGCACTAGTTCCACTCGTCGTCTCTTGTGCTGAAGCTGGTGATGTAGTTGCAAATCAGATACTAAATGATGCTGTTGCAGAGTTGGTTTTAACAGTCAAAGCAGTTGTTCAGAGACTTTGTTTATGTGGTAAAGGTGTGCATTTTTTCTCGAGTTCCAGATTAATCGTATTTGTTGTTCTAAGGGACAATTAACAACCATTCGTATATAAATGTGGCTTGATGGGTGGGCCTGTTGGGTCAAACTGGTCTGGGTTAGAACATGTCTTTTTCTTTTTAGCTTGGGTTAGGTTTACCTTACCCACTAGGCCGCCAACACTTTTTGTTCATTTTCTAATTTTGTAAACCATTAACGCATAACAGGACTTTTGGTGACTTTACCTGGTTGTCTCATTTCCCTTTTAACTAATTCTTTTCTCATTCGAGTGTTTTGAAATAGAATACAACTCAAAATCAACCCATTCATAAGTAAATGTGTGCTACCTCTGTGTGTATATGAGAGTGATTTTCTGTTCGTTTTAATATTCAGTTAGAACCACTATATAATCTAGAGTCGGTAGTTTCTTTTTGCTGTCATGCTTACTGTTATATCACTAGAAGACACAGGCTGTTGACCTACACTTGCTAATTGACTGCAGGTGGTAGTGGCCGATTTCCAATCGTGTTAGTTGGTGGTGTCCTCACAGCTAACAAAACTTGGGATATTGGACAAAAGGTTATTGATTCTCTTATAAAGACCTACCCTGGGGCTATCCCTGTTCGGCCAAAGGTCAGTTGTCTAAAGTTGTGTCATATTCGATGTTTAACAACTGGACTATTGTTATGGGTGGCAATTGTAAACTATTTACTTGCAGACAGGCTGATTTGGGTTTTGTTTTATTTTTAATGGGTCAAATGGGTTAAGCTAAACGATTTAACAAAAAAACCGGTCAAATGTGTCGCATGCCATCTCTAAGGTAATGCCAATAATGTTTATCCCCACGCTATCCTAGTTTCATCTAAGATCTAGAAGTGGCAAAATGTGTGGTGCGGCTCTCTAATCGGTCAAATGAGTAATTCTCTTACAAGTCAAAATTGGTGGTCTAGTATCTAGTAAGTATTTAGAATAGAGTATTTTATAAATAGTTAAGGTATTAAAAGTGGTTTAAAATATTATATTAATTTTTCGAATAAAGCATATTAGAAGGTTGCAAACATTTGAATACACTTTTGGTGGCAATTCCTACTAGGTGCAACCAAACTTGAAGTGGCCACGCCAACGGGAGGGCTTGACATGGTTTAGTCTGTGTGGCAGTGGGTTCAAACCCCGTGGATTAGTCAGGCAATGTGTCGGAAACCATGGTTACCAAAAAAAATATTTTTTTACGTATTTGACCTGTTAGATAAGAAAAGTATAACCCAAGCTAAAATCCCCTCCTTTAAATCAGATCATATGTAAAGCAGCAATGTGCAATGAGATCATTGCTATAAGTTTAATCTTTTTTCCGTGATAGAGGAAATCTTGAACAAATAGGATATTCATTCTTGTTTGTTCTTGCAGGTGGAACCTGCTGTTGGGGCAGCATTGCTAGCACGCAATTTCTTGATGAAGGAAAAAGCAAGTAATGGGGTTAAATGACCATCATGTGCTTGCGAGTTATTTTAACTAACCACATCCAAGTATACATACATATTAAACCATTTACTTTGTTGTATCCATTTCGAGGTGATGATACCGCATTCTTTTGTATAGTAATTACTCCCAACTTAACTGTATATTCTCTGTGCGTAAAGGGTTGCCAACTGTGGTGTCTATACACCTCAATTATCTTGTTTACGTATGGTTTTAATATTTGTTGAACTCTGTATGCGCAAGTCTCTCCAGAGCTGAGTTGGGTCCATTTCATTACAGACTTGCATGTTGAATTGTGTTTTGATTAGGTTAACAAGTCATGATGAACGTAACATCTAAATATCTAATTATGAGATTGATGATGGAGTTCATCTGAAGTTTTATTCCTCCACTTGTGCTATAATTGTAAACGACAATGCATTGCGCTACCTATTAAATAATAGGGCACTTAAAAAACTATTGGATAATAAGGGTGCGTTTAGTTAGAGAACAAATTTTTTAGTTTTGTGTTTTCAAATTTGTAAAAAAAAAGAGGGGATTTGATTTTCCACAAAACATAGAAAAGACGTTCATATGACATTGTTTTATATTCTCAAGAAAACAAGGGGGTTACAAAGAAAACAAGAAAAACAAAAAAAATTGTTTTGTAGTTTCCATTGTTAAGTTGGGAAATGCATGTTTTGTAGAGAATTTTGTTGAAAAACACTCATTTGAACGCGATCTATGTTTTCTTTGTTTTCCACAAAATATTTTGTGGAAAACAAAGGTGTTTTTCCCTAACTAAACGGACCCTAAGGTTGCGTTTAGTTGGAAAACATTTTTCATCATTTTCTGTTTCCTGTTTTGTAGGAAAAAGGAGGGGGTTTCTATCTCCACAAAACAATTGAAAATTTGAAAAACGCGTTTAGTTAAAGAAACATGTGTTTGTGTTTTCCATTTTACAAAACTAGAATACATGTTCAAGTGTTGTTGTTTCTATCTCAATTCTCTATTTACTTTTGTAATATTATAAAGACATATTCGAAACAAAAAAATAAAGGCGGCAAAATGGGCGGGCGTGGGCATCAGGCAAAACGGGTACGGGCCAAAACGGACACGGGCTAAAACGGGCACTAATGGGATAAATGGGCTATTGGGTGAATCTTATTTATTTAATGTTTTTTAACGTTTTCGTCCTTTTTTTACGATTTCGTCCTTTTTACGTTTTCGTCCATTTTTTTACGTTTCGTCAGTTTTTTTACGATTTCGTCCCTTTTAACGTTTTCGTCCGTTTTTTTCCGATTTCGTCCGGTTTTTTAAGTTTTCGTCTGTTTTTTTACGTTTTCGTCCGTTTTTTACATTTTCGTCTGTAATTTTACGTTTTCGTCTTTAAAAAACGGACGAAATCGTAAAAAAACGGACGAAAACGTAAAAAGGACGAAATCGTAAAAAACAGACGAAATCGTAAAAGACGAAACGTAAAAAAACGGACGAAAACGTAAAAAAACGGACGAAATCGTAAAAAAACGGACGAAATCGTAAAAACGGACAAAATCGTAAAAAACGGACGAAATCGTAAAAAACGGACAAAATCGTAAAAAACCAAACGAAATCGTAAAAACGGACGAAATCGTAAAAAAAAGGACGACGTAAAAAACGGACGAAATCGTAAAAAACGGGCGAAATCGTAAAAAAACGGACGAAATCGTAAAAAAACGGACGAAATCGTAAA
The DNA here is from genome assembly GCA_026074375.1 of Tanacetum coccineum. NCBI lineage: Eukaryota > Viridiplantae > Streptophyta > Magnoliopsida > Asterales > Asteraceae > Tanacetum > Tanacetum coccineum. The sequence goes on from BQNB010025855.1 coordinate 6,034, forward strand.
AAAACGGATGAAATCGTAAAAAAACGGACGAAATAGTAAAAAAACGGACGAAATAAAAAAAAAACGGACGGAATAATAAAAAACAGACAAAATCGTAAAAAAAACGGACGAAAACGTAAAAAAAGTCTGTAAGCGTACATAAACATCAAAAAACTTATAAAAACATATAAAACGTAGGAAATAAGGGGAAAATAGATATGAGTGTCATAAAAGGAAAACGGGGAAAATAAAATAAAATTGTTTTCTAGTTTTGTGTATAAAAGGAGAAAATAGGGATTTTGTGTTTTGTAGAGAATTTTGTTGGAAAACGACGAAATGAACGCGATCTCTGTTTTCCTTGTTTTCCACCAATTAAACGCAAGTGTTCTTGTTTTTTGATGAGCAGATTTACGACTTTATGCATAAGATGGATTTTAGGAAGATTCGGCGACTAAAATTTTCTTATTGAATTTGCAGCGAAATTTTCCCTGTATAAACAATGTATGAGATAAAAATATAAAATGATAAATAGTAAAAGAAGGGTATTTTTTGACTCATTGTATCTTCATACACATAATTACGATAAGTTACATTTTTTACTCATAATACTTGTAAAACTTTTTACCTTAGATCTTTATGTCACGGACTTGTCTTGATGAGGGTCTTTCGTGCGGTATTTATTTTCGACAGCCTTGCTTAAACACTCAACGATCTAGGCAACTAAGAAAGCTTTAAAGAAAGGAACAAGTGAAATGAGGAAATACTTTGTATTGCTTAGAGAAGATTTACAAATGAATTGAGAGATGATTTCTCAAATGGGTATGACTTTATTTATACTACAAGTTTAGGGCAACTATTTACAAACTCAAAGGTAGGCTCATTTCTACAACCTTCCATGGGTGAAAGCATCTATGGTTTCTAAGAGCTTCCAATAGTCCAATTGATGCGGGTTTTGCAAACTCACAAAAGTTTTACAATCCCTTAGGCATAGTACCTAATCGTTGCAATGTAGTATAGGCAAGACTCGGGGGTTGTTATCGTTCTCTAAGAGAATAGTTTGTGAAGGCTCCAAATCTGAAGATCGCTAGGAAAATAATCTTTCCACGAACGTAGTTGCGCGAGAGAGAACAACCCGTGTATATTTCCATTGGGGTCTCTATAGCTCCATCGTTTATCAGAATCTATCTCGTCACTAGTTAGAGGACCAATATAATCAATCCACGAAGAACCAGACTCAACAACAATATTTAAATCATTACCCGGGGGTTTGAAAAATGATGGATGGCCTCAATGATGGAGTCTTTTCCAGTAGCAATAACTTGCTTAACATCCCATGTATCATTAGTGGTAACATTACACAATCACCCTCTGAGAATGAACTCCAAGAATCTCACCAGCATCATCTTCCAAATTCTTTTCCATGCAATCCTTAATACACCCATCATTATACAAGACCGAATCATCACGAATCTCGCCTTCTTCAAAGGAGTCCACAAGATCACTTTCCACCCCACGAACATCCTCCTCTCGCAAAACCCGACTAGAAGGCGACACCGAATCAATGATTAACATTCTTAGGGGAATCCTGAATCACAACTATCGACATCCAAATGCTCCTCATTTTCCAAACTTTCATCCAAACTAGGACCCTCTGCATCCTTCCTTTCCAGAGGGATTAGGATCCTCTCATTTTCAACTTTCTCATGTTCTTCTCAAGTTCATATGTTGTGAGAGTAGGTAAATTAATATATCACATATTTTATTTATTATGACCCCACTAGTTTATTTACTTTTATTTTATTGGTTCAACATGACAAAAACATAGACCAAACTTTTAGATGGATCCTCGAACCCTTCTAGAGGATTATGACTCGAATTGACCTCCATGCGTGATTCAATATTGGGCGCCCAATATGCAAACTCAGTAGCGATAATACGATAAGTCCGATTACGATATGAAACTCTAAAGGACTCTATCACACGATGTAAAGACTCTGTAAGGACACAAACCTTCCCATGAGACATTGGTCCATCACTTACCATATCCGTAAACACGCTGTTTCCCCACCGACCACCCAACTTCTTATAAACCTCTGGAGCCCATGATGCCAAGGCAGAACCCACCAGTCCTTATCCAAACACATCTTTCATCTGGAATAAAATCATGAGAAACATCTTTGAACTCCAAAAATATCTCTTTTAACGCCTTTGAAGTCTTGACGCTTTCCACTTGATCCATAGAGTCGAATTCCAACCAAACCCAACGTCCCCCAACATATCTAAGACCAACATCATCGAATCCCTCAGAAGACATATGTTTTAGAAGCTCTGAAATGAACACTTAAATCTTTAACTTTACTAAGAATAACTACGCTCATACCATCCAAATAAATACAATTCGACCTACCGAGATAGCATCACCGCTTCATTTACCCGCTTCCTTATATACCTTGTTAACAATTTCGACACCCCCACCGATTCTGCTCCAGCATAACTTGTACCGTATTTGCCCGACATGTTCACTGATTTGTTGCCCAGGACCGCTTTAGCATACAGTTATAAGACCTGAAAAACATTTTCGTTATACTAACAGATTGAAGTCGAACCTACACTTGGGTTTGCCCGACCCCCGAAGCGTTCCACAGGTTCATAGTATAGTCGACCATACTCGCCACATCGGCAAATAAATGAAAACCACCCATCCATGCCGTGTCCTTAATTGGGAAACAAACTGATTGATATCATTAACGTTTAGAAAACGTAAAAAACCAAAATCGATGACCCGATTTTGATCTCTTTGCAGCTTATTAAACATCGAACACCCACACCCACCCATTTGTTACAAATATCCCAAAGATCATTGGACCCGACGCATTCCATAGGGGAATATTAGAAACAAAGATTGCATGAAAACGCTTATGTTCTTCACAAAAATTAGGATGGGATATTGTTGGGAATACCTTTGTTACTTGCTCTTGAGACGACGATTATTATCGAGATGATTCGTTCCTTTTTGCTTTCTGAATAATTATTTGATCGTGACTAGTGCGCCAATTGCCATCGTTATTTAACAACAGAATAGCCAAGATCCGAAAATAGGATTGAAAACGCCTATCATTTGTGAAGATGGAGATCCCGTATTGTTCTTGTTGTAAAGGAATAAGTGAAATGAGGAAATACTTTGTATTGCTTAGAGAAGATTTACAAGTGAATTGAGAGATGATTTCTCAAATGGGTATGACTTTATTTATACTACAAGTTTAGGGCAACTATTTACAAACTCAAAGGTAGGCTCATTTCTACAACCTTCCATGGGTGAAAGCATCTATGGTTTCTAAGAGCTTCCAATAGTCCAATTGATGCGGGTTTTGCAAACTCACAAAAGTTTTACAATCCCTTAGGCATAGTACCTAATCGTTGCAATGTAGTATAGGCAAGACTCGGGGGTTGTTATCGTTCTCTAAGAGAATAGTTTGTGAAAGCTCGAATTAAATGTAACTAAGGTCTAAGGGTCGAGAGAAGATTATGTTTGTAATTTTATATTTTAAGAAAGAAAGCAATATCTCGGGTTTGAAGGGGATTTTGTTTTAAAGCTAATTAACTAATAAACTAAATTAAATCTAAACTAAATATGTGGAAACTCGTATAGGTAAACAAACGTGTTCACTTAATCATGCACTACTCCTTAGTTTGCTCTTCCTAATCCTATTGCCCGTCACCCTTGTGATGTAATGTGTAAGTATTTCCTAATTCATGAACGCATTACACGAACCCGCCATCTATGTAATATTTCGTTAAGGCAACGCACAAGTAAGGTAGTATGAAGACTATTACAAGGCCCCTAAGAGTACATTACACACGTTCAAACACTTAAAAGGTGATCAACCATATTAGGGCAAAGTAGTATGAAGACTATTGCGATGGTATCCTTTCTACAGAACACGTTTACCTAGACGTCTTCGCAAGCAATTAAGAAGCTAGTTTTCTTGAGCCTAACGCGCACACTCACTAACAAGAAGCAATAGTAAAAGGATTTATAAACTAAGTTTCATGCAATCATAAGCAAACACTAATTAATTTAGCCTAGCATGTTAATTGAAAGTAAAGAACAAATAATCAAACAATACATAGACATATTGAAAGATTAAAGGATGAAAGAACTTCACTTCAATTAATCATGGAGTAATTGGTGGATAAAAAAGGGTTTGAGAACCCTAAAATTTACCCAAAAGCTGATAAAAATCGTTCCTCTAAAATACCCTACGAATTTCACACTTAAAACACAAAATTTAAGGTTTGTGTATATAGAAGAATAAACGCGACAACGTCGCTTGTAAATTGCGACGCCGTCAGCTCGCGAATCTTCTTAGGGTTTCTTTTGATTCGGCTACTTCTAACGCCGTTACCAAAATCCTGACGTCGTTGCTTGAGCCTCCTGACGCCGTCATAATAGATTGCGACGCTGTCTCTAGCCACTGTATGCTCTTTTGATATTGAAATTCGTGTAGAGTTGAATTCTTGTCGGTTTCTTCCTAAATTGTGTCCAGGTCACGTGTATTTCCTTCAAATGTCATCCAAGTGCTAAAAACACAAAAAGAAACGATTAAGCATGTATTTTGAGCATATTTGCATGATTTAGGGGGTTAAATGACACTGAAAAAGTTTATAAAATGACACCTCATCAAATACCCATACACTTGGGATTTGCTTGTCCTCAAGCAAATGAGCTTCTCTACCTAGTTAATAGCAATATCGGGGGCATTTAACTTACTCAATAAAGATAATTTACAGCACAACCAATTAGACATCGTAATTAAAAGCACATAAATTATATACTAGCACCTCACATAAGTGTTTGGATTCTCTTTTTCTCTCGGGTGTATAATGAGTTATAACAATATGGGAAACGGAAAAATAACACTCATTGCATGTCATACCATATAAATTACCATAAGCTTGATAAATGATCAAACATCCACCGCATAGGCGTAAGCACCTAGGAATTACTATCAAAGAGGTCTTTAAAGGGTTGTGATGTATAGGTGTAAGATAAATGAAAACGGATGGGAAGTATTTGGGTGAATTTGGGTGGTGGTGAGTTAATTATCTACAAGAATACACGTAAAGGCGTTGCTAAGCCAATATTGACTACACTAGGACAAAGATATACAAACTTTACATCAAACTCTTTCTTTTCTTTTCTTCGACTCCTTTTTTCGAACATAAGCAAGATGGCAGCCCGTACATTTATTTATTTTTTATTTTTTCGATTTTCTTTTTTCTTTCTTTTTCTCTATTTTTTTCTTTTCACCTTTTTCTATTTTTTTCGTACACTTTTGCCCTGCCATCTGCTGAAACATAATGATACATGACTTTGGGTTTATAATTGCACCCCTACACTTGAGTCTTTGATACTCAATACATAAACTAACTAATGACCCGAATTTGAAGGATCAACAAACATGGAGTACAAAGCTCAAATGGGGGTAATAATTTGACTTTCTTCCCTATTTCTTCATAAAATGAAAACTACAATGAATCCCAACCGTCCCAAAACTATATACATTAATGAAAGACTCGACTTAGAAACCGTGTACTCAAGCAAATAATTAACTAGGGTTTACAAATGTGATAACAATAATGTACTAAAAATGAGTACATACAAGGAAGGCTAAGGCGATTTGGGTGTAACAATTGGTGTGGGTGTAAACAATGCTCTTCATTAATAATCCGGAATCCACTGGAAAATTACGAGAACCGCAAAAAGGATAGGCTCGGAGGGGTGTACTAGGGGTATCTTGCACTAAAAATGAGTGCATAGCAAGGGTGTGGGGGTAGTTATATGATCGAGGTGACCATTATAACTATACAAAATAAATGTTTAAAAACAAGGGTTTATCCTAATGCCTCTTATCATTTAGCAAATCCTAATCACACGAATGCGATCTCACTAGCGGTCTCGGGATGCATTACTAGAACAAGTTTTAGAATTTAATATACTACCGGTACACTCTCATAATCCTAACTGATACTAATGCTCCAGAAAAAGCGATAAAACCACACACGCTCGATCAAATCCATGAACAAGACACATGCGATTGCTCAAATCCTTAACTCAAGCAAGCTAAAGGTTAAAATTATCTAAGCACCAAAGATGGGTGCTCAATTCCTAAAGATCTAAAAGCGAACCTCACATTTTTGAGGTGTAATTTTTTTGAGTGGTAGGATTTTTTGTGCTAGTCATATAACTCCTATCCATGAGAAGCTATTAATACTTAGTTTTCATCGGTATGTGCTATAAAAAATTTAAATTTGGGTTAAAATTACCGTCTACGCTACGTTTCAGTATATTACTAATCTTTTTAAGGACAAAGCAATTGCAATTGAATGAATAGTTTCTAAGGCTTTATTTCCCCTACACTTATTTTGAACATTGTCCCCAATGTTCTACAAGTACCTGAAAAACGAATAAAGGGAAAATAAGAAAAGCAAAAGAAACTATACTCCCTTGGTTTTGCTCAATATTGGAGAAGAAACAAGATAAACCGGCTAAATCGTCATCCAAGAGTCGTCCATGCGAAAATCCAAAGAACTTCCGAGCTTCTCCTTATCAAATATAACTTGCAAATCAAAGACAAGAGCGTAAAATCCACGGGTGAATGATATACAACCCAAATAATTATGAAATAGATTCCTAAGAATGCAATAAAGATAGGATGAATGTACTAATGTAATTGTGGCTTTCTGCGAGAGTTAGGAAATTTACAAATTCTAGAAATTACACAAAATTAATTTTTCAAAACTTAAAAAATACGAAATTTACTGTAGCTGGAGATGCGACACCGTCAGGAAAAATCCTGACGCCGTCTCCAGACTCTAAATAACTTTTTTTGTTTCTTGAAAAAATTTCTGCACGCATGTCCTATTAGTTATTTTCTGTAAAAATTACTGCATATGCCACAAGAACAATTAGCACAATCATATGACTCAAAACAAACACACAAGACACATAAGATGCGAATTAATCTAAACTATTTATTTTATATGTTTATAAATCGGATATTTTCCCTTACACTTATTTGATGCAAAATACCTTTGATTGCAATTAAGACGAGGTTAAAGACAAAACAAAACATGATCATATATAATAAAAACAAACAATAAAGAATAAAACACACGAAACACCTAAAATGCAAGAAATAAATATTGGGTTGCCTCCCAATAAGTGCTTTTGTTTATTCGAGAGTCTTGTAGCTAGACTCGGAGTCACACTCCTAAGAATTATGAAAATGATCCAAGACGATGATCTCGCTTGGATTCTATTTCTCAGACAATTTCCTAGTGGTGGGAATTGATTGTAATGTCTTATTAAATCTTTTTCCATCGGGATCAATCAATTCAATCTTGATGTGCCACGTTCTATCTTTTTCTTTTGGTGGCCTATTCCAATTTATTCTCTCCTCTATCAACTCTTCTGACTCCCACATATTACTTTAACTCTTTTAAAAAAACATTTGGTTCAAAAAAGTTGAGATAATCAAATTAAATAACAATGTTTGATGTATTGGACTAACTTTTTTGTTGGCGAATTTTTTAAATTTTACTTTAAAACGAGCAATAAAAAAAAGTTGAAGCCGCAAGACATTTTCCGCTAAATGCTAGAATAACAAAGTTAAAATCGTTTTGAATAAAAACTTAACCAAAACCCGACACGTAGGTACTTGAAAAAATTAGATTCACTTTTTCAAGTTACAATGTTCATGGAAGCAATTAAATTTATAAAAGGCCCTAAAAAGAAGAATAAGTGACATGCTTTCATTAAAAAATAAAAATCGCTTAAAATTTGAAAATATGGTTGTTGATGGTTGAAAAAAATTAAGAACCAGCTAAATTTTACTTTGCGTGAAAGTTTTGTTCGGTCACCTTTTTAATTAGAAGATTATTAAGACAAAAATTGTCAACGATTTTTCTCCATCCTCTTATATGATGTAAAAATAGATCAAATACAAAAACGTGCTAGAATAGATATTCTACCCATATCACCAAGAGCTAGCATATATATTACTATAAATTAGAAAACTGTGTAAAAGTTTATAATCTATGTAAAGGAAGTGCAAGTAATTAACTCAATGACATTGTTCAAGTTATGAAATTTGAGTTTCTTCTTCAAAAGGTTTAAATGAACAACTTTAGTTAAGATTGATTCAACCAAGTTCGTTGCTTTTTTGTATGGTTGTAATGACATATATCTTAGCATTTTTTAGATAAGATTATGGAACCATTGCACAATCCAATTATATATATCATCATCATAACAACCTGTTGAAAGCTCCTTGTCACATGTTTGACCCGATTAAAAAGTATACATATGCTTGCCTCTTCTAAAAAAACAGCCTCATGTGACCTTTAATTGTTTAAGAAAGGACAATACAAAAGATAATATTAGATCACATTCAATACGTGCTATAGTGTCCTCTCAAATGTACTTTTTACATCAAAATGATGGTAAGAAGTATAGTTTTTTTTCTTCCTTTAACGGCAATTTAAACTGAAAAACTAACAAGAAGCTAAGCGTTACAAACACCAAACTACAAAACCACAAAGAAACACTCTCAAAAGACAACCTAAACCAAACCAAAACACAATCACGACAACAAGCAGAAAAAACACGTCGTGAGAAATAGCCTAGACCTAAAGCATAACCCTTGACGAATCAAGCAACGCCTAAAAATATACCGTTAAGCCACGACATTATAATAAAAACAAACAAACTATGTACATGGCCAAACGACGTAACAAATCGAGTGTTTTTCATGACCTTAACATTGGAGGAGGGTTTTTCAATTGCTTAATCGAATTTTTATGATATTTAATTTAAACTAGCTTGAAAAGGAGGTTTACAGTTCTCATATTTTTTTTCTTCAACCGAAAAAAACATGGATGGAAAGTAATTTGTAAAGTAGGAAATTCCCTAGGTTTGTCTAACAAGTGCCTTGAGGTCCCCAGTTAAATCACACAAACTTTTTTTTTTGAATTACAAATTGCATTTTATACACAGTAATTAAACTAATTACATCTGATTTTTAATTCAATAAACTCAAAGTTTTCATATATAGTAAGGTTAAACATTGCCTTCAGTACAACCGTTAGACAATCCCAGTCAGCAATTAGGATAATTTGGTTAAGGAGTTATTACAGGTAAGTCAAATTTATAAAGTTACCGTATTGGGTCATGGATTTCAAGCAAGCTGATACTCGGCCTACTCGACCGTTAACGAGTTCTATTTTGAATTATGAACGGAATATGGAGGAACAAAGAAAAGGGGCGCGGAGTATTGATGAAAAAAAAAGAAGTGATTAACACAAAACCTGATGAATGATAACAATATATGGCGTTTACAAATCTTAGAGAATAAACTGGGCTAGTCATATACTAACAGATACTAAAAGGGCTATCTATTACTATAAGCTAATATATATTTGTCTTTTAAAGATAGCAATGAAATGTTTTGGGGTCATTTTGTAGACAATCGCGTTTACATACTATCAGATTAAGACAATTATTTAATGTTGTTCAAAAATATGAAAATCCATTGAAATAATGTATATGGTGCATGTTTATTGTGTTCTGAATATATATACTAAAAAGAAAACTATAACAAATTTCAATTCCTTTTAGTTATGATATGATACGATGTGAAAGGCCCGGGCCTAATATGGATGGTGACCACATATGTAAAACATGTGCATGAGTAGGTTACAAGATACAACTTGTATGTTACCTATTTTAAGCAATCAAAAATTCATTCAATTGCACATAACTATTAATATAATGGTATTCGTAAATATCCTACATATGAATGGTGGTGATGGAGAGTCAAGTTATGCCAACAACTCGATGCTTCAGGTTTCTCGTAATCTCTAGTTCACTACTTAAACTATATCATTAACTCGTCGATTTAATACACATCTATATTTCTATAATCTCTCCAGAATATCGTGATACGAAAATCTCTACCGATTTTAAAGCATGCAATCAAGCGTGTTTGCGACACTGATCTCATCTATGGCAAGTGTCTTAAGATAGCAGACCTGGGATGCTCCTCTAGCAATAATACACTATGGGTTGCATCTTACATAATCGATATCGTCGATGAAGTCTGCAAAGCAAATAAATGTAAAGCACCACAATTTCAAGTTTGCTTGAATGACCTCTTCGGAAATGATTTCAATAACATTTTTAGAATGTTACCTGGGTTTTATGCAAGATTGGCAAAGGAAAAGGTAGAAATCTTCGGCCGTTGTTTTGTTTCAGCAGTACCAGGTTCTTTTTATGGTAGACTATTTCCGGACAACAGCATACACCTTGTTCATTCCTCTTACAGTGTTCACTGGCTTTCTCAGGTTAACACACAGCCAACCATACATTTATTTGTTTAAACTACTGACTAAAAGATGGTAACAATAATGGAAGTTTCACTTAGCTTTTGGAAATATAAATCTTATTTATTCCTAGAAAACAAGTTGGAATGAATTTTAGTTTGTATTTACTTTCTACTTTACCAATAAAAATGACAATAACTCAGAATATAAGTTTTATAAAATTTCAAAAGTTGGTCGAGCATATGACCATTTTAATTAGAAAGAACGGTTTGTTTACCAAGTTGTGAACCTAGTGAGCAAAATCTGACCGGTTATGGAATTTGCTCTATTTTTTTATATTAGCTTTTTTCTTAAACTAAAAAGCTAAAAACTTATAGAAAGCTTAATTTTTTCTGGTTCAAAACAGTCTAATGCTAACCAACCGGTTCCAGGTTCAACCTGCCAGAAGTACAACTTTTTATTACTTTTTTTATGAAGTATAGTTGGGTCAATATATAGGTACCCGAAGGTCTTGATGACAATGGATTAAATATATACATGGCAAAGACAAGTCCACATAATGTTCTTGAAGCATATGAAAATCAATTTCGCACCGATTTCACAAAGTTTTTACAATTACGCTCTGAAGAAATAGTATGTGGCGGATGCATGATTTTAACATTTATTGGTCGGGGAAGTGTTGATCCAACTAGTGATGATTGTTGTAGTATTATGGAGCTACTAGCGAAATCACTGCATGATATGCTCAAAGAGGTATGTGTAATTTCGTATATATTTATTAGTTAATATAATAAATGACATTAATTATATTGACAATATTCACGCACATTTGACTCAAATGTAGTAATATATTTTATTCGGTGCTTATATGTTAGAAATTTAACACTTATATGTTAGCATGCATATGCTGCAGGGGCTGGTTCGAGAATCAGATTTGAGGTCATTCAATATCCCTACTTATCATCCATGCGAGGATGAAGTTAGGAATGTTATTCAGGGTGAGGGATCGTTTTCTCTTGATGACCTATATGTTTTTAAAGCCAACTGGGATCCACAGGATACAGATTACGTTGATATGAAAGATCTGAATGAACCGAGCCGCAAACACGGAGAAAGTACAGCAAAAGTGATGAAAGCTGTTTTAGAACCAATGCTAACGTCTCACTTTGGAAATTCCATAATTGACTTGCTATTTAGGAAGTACGAGAAGCATGTGGCAGATCATCTCGCCAAAACAAAAACAAGATACCATAATATAGTCATTTCACTATCTAAAAAATGAGCAATTTATTTGTTCAAAACACTCGATTGGTTAATTTACCATTTCATAGTGTAATATTGCAATTTAGTCATTTTGTTAATTTAACCTTGAAGTACTATCAAAGTTATGAGTAGAAATTATTAGCCCCAACCAAATTGCTTTCATTCCAAACAGACAACGTACAAGAAAAAGTAGAACAAGTGACGATGGTTTCTCGGGCGACAATTGTCGCCCGGGAAACATCGCTAAACGACAAAAAAGCGTCCTACGTGGCATAAATTCTGATAAACTTTTTAGTCAAAGTTTTGAACAAGGTTTCCCGGGCGACATGTCGCCCGGGATACTTTGGTTAAAGATTGACGAAAAAATTAACGAAAAACTGAGCGGCAAATTTTCCCGCTCACCTTTCCCGGGCGACATGTCGCCCGGGATACTATTTACCAAAACTTCGCTGGGTTTAAGTAAACAATTAGTGTTAATTACTTGGGAGGTGACGTGGCCATACGTTTCCCGGGCGACATGTCGCCCGAGATAGTATCATTGACTTTCGTTGACAGTGTTAAGGGTATTTGTTAGTACAAAAAGCGTGTAGGGGCGAGTGTGAATCTGGATTGCTAAATGGGATGGACCAGGGGGTAGGATACGATGATGATCTTGTACTAATCCAAGTAATGAAGTGGCGATCTGCACAAATGAGAGTAAACCGTTAGCCTTACCGCGGGGCGGACCCCACGATTAAGCTCCGGCGTGAGAGTAAGTATACATGTTTGTCAGAGAATCAGAGAATGTCAGAGTATGTGTGTGTATTAAGGATAGGACAGAATAGACCCCACGATTAAGCTCCGGCGTGAAAGTAAGTATACAATGGCCTTTCCTAATATTTTGCTTGCGTGTGTTAGTAGCCGGAGTGGGTCCCTTGTCAGCCAAGGGTCCACGTGTAATCGTGTCTGCGGACGTGAGTATCCTTCCACAGCCCGTGTTTGTCCACGGAGGTGCAACGGGTGCGACTTTAAAAGGTACTCACGTGCGTCTTTAGAATATCCAGAGCGTGACCCTTGTCAGGCTTAGTAGTCCGGCTATTTGTTGTATTGGGCCAGGGCCCATATGCGCATATTATGAACTAAGCCCAGTAAGCTTGGTATTCATACTATACGTCATCAAGTCCCCCCAGTCTAGTTCGCTTATTGTACGCGGTAACAATTATAGCGTGCGGTGAGCGTTGCTAGACTAGAGTTCCGTGATCATTTTTTCTTTTGTTCCTATCTTGTTCCGCGTCTTTTGCGTCGTTTTGGCAGTTTGTCGTTGGTTACGTGGGTTCTTCGTGTCCTTTCATCTTCTGCGTGATTTGACCGCCTGGGTCCCACATCCAGCTGTTATCATTATCTTTTTACTTTGTCTTTTGCACCGTTGATAAGGAGGTGTGTTGATACGTGTCATCATCTGACATTTATCCGAATTGAATATACCATGGGTATAAATAGTCGACTCGTGCTTCACTGTTTTCTTTTTTCACCTCTTTCACTTTTCCACCATTGTTGATAAACTTGAAGGTTCCTTATTTGCACAGCATCTCTTATTCTAGAACTTTGTTTACATTCAGGTTAACCTCTTTGCTTCTCTTTTATTATGGGCAGTATTACATCCATTAAATGTGTTCTTACACAAGAACATCTTGACGCTATTTGTGCAAAATATTTTGTTCCGGAGGAAGTTCATCCTCAATTGCCGAGTTCTGATGCCACTATGCATGAAAGGCCAACTGGTAAAGTTGGAATGTATACCCGGTTCTTTGATTATGCCAACTATCGTATTCTATTTTCTACCTTCTTTGTTTCTGTTCTTACTCATTTCCGCATTCCGTTATCCCAATTGTCTGTATTTGGGTCTGCCAAGGTTTCTCATTTTGAAATCCTGTGTCGCGTTTGTAATATCAATCCCAGTGTTGGTCTGTTCCGGTATTTCTATACACACAATTATAAGAATGGTTGGTTTGGGTTTACCAAACGCCCGAACGTCCGTGCTTGTTATTCTAAGAACTTGGATTCTGTGAAGAATTGGAATGACCACTTTTTCTGGGTGGATGAGTTTGTAGTTCCTGCTAATGCTCGGTTTGGTTGGTTTTCGGGTACAAACATTGTTAAAGATCGAGCTCCCACCATATCTAAATATAATGTGGAGCATGCTAATACCCTTATTGCTCAAGCCTCTCCTTTCCTTTGGTTCCCGGAAGAATTTCTTTGCTGGGTTGGCATAAGCCGCAATTACCTTTTGAATAAAGATACTTACCCCCGATTTGAGTATGAGAACGAAGAGGGTGGGTGTTATTTTCCGTATATACGTTGATTATTTGTCTTTGCTTTTTCCGTTTTTCTTGTTTATTTACTCTTTTTCCCTGTTGTCCTTTGCAGAGATGGATTTGAATGCTTTTATTCAAACCGCTGACCCCCGTAAGGTGAGGATTGTCGAGAGAGCAAGGGCTAAAAATGAGAGGCCTATCGTGACCGTGGCTAAGCATCGCACCGTGACCCTACTTCCAACCTCCGCTGTTCGCCCTTCTAGAGAGTTGTCGGCTAGCATCGAAAGAGAGTTTGTTGGAGATGCAGGTGGCAGCGGTGGTGGAGATCAGGAAATTGCTTTTGTTGGTGGTCATGATAATGTTGAACCAATCGTGCCCACCACGAATAATGTTGTTGCTGAAACTGAAGCACCCGGGCCCAAACGTTCAAAGAAAAAGAGGGTTACTCGCGAAAGTGAGAGTACTCCCGCTGCTTCTCATCCGCCCAAGAGATTGAGGGCTGATTATGGAACAACTGGTGGTTCCGCTGCTAGAGGTAAATCTCCTAGTGTTCTTAATAGGTTGCTCCAAGATTCTCTGTTAACGGTAGAATAGGGTGTCCCAGCTCTTCCTACCTTACCTTTTATTACTTCATCCGTGACAGCTTCACCTTTGGAGGAGGGCGGAGATCACACTGACTCCGTGACTGGTCCTTCTTTGTGAACTATGGGTCCCTCCGTGAGGTTCGTAGTTCTATCCGATTCTTCTCATCACTCAGGTGCTAAATCTGCGGATCCTGAGGTTGACTCCTTTGTCAGGTCTGTCGCTCCGGTGATGACTACGGCCACCACTGTAACGGCCTTTGTTTCTAGTGTTGCTGCTACGACCACTACTTCTGTTGACGTTGGCAAGGATAAGGATGTGCCGGCTCCGTCCGTTTTTGCTTGTTCTAGTTCATCTGATAAGACGAATCGCACCATTAGCCTTTTTACAGGGAAGTCGGCAGTGAGATTTTTGCTGGGACATCGTGCAGTAGAAGATGCGGACGTTGATTTGCAAGAGATTTACATTTCTGAGTGGTCTGTGACTAAAGGTTTTGAGCTGAATGACGGACGCTCATGTGCTAATATGATTGATCATTTTACTCCTCCTGCTTTCTTCAAAACTGTTCGCGGAATGGAACATGAACAGTTATTTGTTGAGTTTAATGTGTCTGCCGCACGCAATTTGAGTTGATTCTAGGTGAGAATGCGTGCTGAGTATAATATTTTAGAGAAAAGGGAGAAGTAAAGTCCTCTTGCAGAGGAGACAAATAATTTTACTGCAAGTGAAGACAAGGAGATTGAGGAGTTAAGGTCTCAGTTGTTGCAGGCGAAGGATGAGTCTATGGAGGTGGCTCAACTTCGTACTAGGGTTTCTAGTCTCAAGGCTATTGAGGGTTCGCTTCGAGGCGAGGTTGCTTCCGCCAAGGAGCACAACGGCCTTCTTGAGCAAAAGCATAGTGCTTTGAAATTAAAGGTGACGCTGAAAAGGACCGTGAACTTTCTGACTTGGGAACCTCCGCTTCTTCTTTGAGGTCTCAGAACCAAAGTCTTGTGAATCAGGTATATTTTTCCTAGGTCTATTGGAACTTTCCTCTGGTTCTATTTTTGTGTTGTCAATTTTCTTATTATATACATATACATATTTTTTAGGTGCATGAGTTGGAAACTTCCTCTGCGGGTCTCCGTGAGAAGTTGGAGATGTATGAGGGAAGCATGAAACAGCTAGAGGAATTCCAGGATAACCTTATGAAACCTCTTGAAGCTAGATTGGCTGAGATTGATGTTGATTTTACCAGGTGTTGTATGCATTTTTAGGAGAATTTTCATCCGCACTTCCTTAATGCCATCGCGGGACGGAGGTGGTTGTTGACTCATGGCATGAAGCTTCTAATGGCCAAATGTCTTAACTCTACTGAGTATATGGAGGCCCTTGGCAATGCTTTCGGCCGTGCAATCGAGAAAGGGATGCAGGAGGGCTTGGTCGCTGAATTCATCTAACATGGACAAATCAGGAGATGTTCTTAATTAACCTTGAAGGCTAAAATCCCCTCCGCGGAAGCTGACTTTAATTCTGCTGTCCATGATCTTCCGGTTTAGACTTTTTGCTTCTTCGGGAATTATCTGCTAAGAAGGATGCCATACTGGGATGTTATGTGATCATTCTTCGTTTGGATGATCCGTGGCTGAGGTCTTAGTAATGATTGACCTTCAAACCCGACGTATGTCATTGAATGGTGTCCCGTGCATCATAAAGCAAGATAACGTTGTCATTGGGAGTCAAGCAATGTCTGTTGCTCCTGGAGTCTTGTCATGTAGGGTGCGGAAATGGAGAGGAACCTGCTGAGGTCTCCTCTTCTGAAAGAAATGTATTTGTTCTATAGATTACCCCGTAACTCTGAGGCTTGGCCATCTTCCGGAAACATCTACCGAGCCTCCGGTTACTGCACTTAATACTACCCTAGTCTACTGTTGTCATTCGTCCCAAGTCTGATCCGTTCCTCTTGGTGGAGGATTAGAGAACCCGGAAACTTTAGCGGGTGCGGTCCCGAGAGGAAGATATTCCGTGGCCCAAGGTGAGGGTAAGGTATGAAGCTCATCTAAAGGTGTGTTGAAGATGTGTTTCTCCCCCTCGGTAGGAGAACGAAAGCAGAGAGACGCTGTTCTTTGAGTTCGCCGTGCTTGTTTTATATCCGCGGTCGCATGTGACCTCTTTGGCGGATTTTTTTTAGTAAATCCAACACTTTTATCCGAGCTAATCTTTAGTTACAATTATGCTTTTACAATAAACAGTATCCGGACTGTACTATGATTAAGTTTTTGCTTCTTAATCATGCTATGTGTAATATGCTTGCTTTGAATCCCCGGGCTGCAATGGCCTCTTATTTGCATATTTGACTTTTGTTGTAGTTTACTCATCCCCTTTGATTAAAAATAAAAACAATATTGGAGGCTTGCTCCGTTCGTGCGCGGACTTAATTCCATATAAAACAGATAACTATGCAAAGATAATAAATAGAATTTTCACAAACATACTATGAAGTAGCTATCTTTACTTTTACATTGAAATTGAGAGACATATTTACATAATATTTAAAAGTTTTACAAAGAATAAAGTAAAAAGCTCTTCCCATTACTGGGTCCGTAATGGGAATCTGCTCCATTTTGTGTATATAACACTTCTAAGCTTACAAACATTCCTGTCCGCTGTAAGCTACCTTTTTCCGTAGCGTCCTTTAGGCCTGTACGATCCCATCCAAGTGCTTCTCTGGACTAAGAATGGGCCTTCCCACTTGGTCCTATCTTTCCTATCTTCTGCGGGCTTGCTTTTCGTTTCATTACGTATACCAAGTCTCCTGTCTTAAAGCTTGTGTATTGAACTTTGGCATTGTAGTAAGTTTTTCCATGTTGGCTTCTTTGGCTTTTAAGCTCATTTATGGCAGTTTGCTCTCGCTTATTTCTTCTAGTAGCTCTAATTGATTTCAATGCATCATTCGTTTTTGACACTGACTACATCAGCTTGTCCTGAATGTGGGCATTCCGATCTCCGCTGGGATGACAGCTTCCGTTCCGTAAGTCAGTGAGAACGGAGTGTCTCCGTTACTAGATTTGACCATGGTTCGGTGTGCCCAGAGGACATGAGAGATTTCTTCCATCCAGTTCTTGTTGTCTTTTCCCAACCTTGCTTTTATTCCCTCCCCAAACTCTGGTTTGCTCTTCACCAGACCGTTTGTCTGGTGATGGTTTTAACGGAGGCAAAATGCAGTTTGAAATGCACAAGTTTTCACACACAGTCCTTGAATGGGTTGCCCTCATAATTCGCTTCCCATTGTCGGATATGATTTCTCCTGGAAGACCAAATCTGCACTCGATGTTTTCCTATACAAACTTTTTTACTTGGTTTCCTGTGATAGTTGCCACTGGTTTTGCTTCTATCCATTTGGTAAAGTAGTCCATTGGCCACCTATAAAATTTGACTTTTTCCTGGTCTTCCAGGAAAGGTCCAGGCTATGTCGATACCTCATTTGTAAAAATGGCCACGTGAGATGTGATCGGATTCATTTATTCCTGCGGAATTTTCTGGGACCAGGTTGTGTACTTGACATACCAGGCAATTTGCTTTTATAAGGCCCTTGCGATCCTTGATGCATTGTCGGCCAGTAATAACCAAATCCTAGAGCTAATGGCAATGACGGATCTTGTGCCCCATGCATGCAACATGAGCCTCATGTATTTTCTCGCAAGACATAGTTTGCTTGTGGATGTTCCTACACATCCGAAATCCATGGGCCTAGAAAGGATTTTTTGTACAGTATGTTCGTTGATGATGGTGAATACGCTGTGATACTTACGCTTATCGCTCTAAAGCCTTCTTTCTTTTCTGCATGGTAAAGTTTCAACGTGAGATATTCCATGACACGGGGTCATCCATAATCTCCCTTCTTCCTCCCACCACTGCGAGCACCTCACTCTCATTCACGGATTATATTCTTTCAATCTTCTACTAACAACCTGAATAGCTGATGATGTGCGAAGCCAGGTCAAATGCTATTTTGGCTTATGCATCCGCTTTTTGTGTTCTTTCTTCTTGGAACTTGCTTTATAGAAAACGCCCGAAGGTACTTGGCCAGTTGTTTTACATTTCTCTAAGTTATATGATCATGTCTGTTTCTTTTGCTATATAAGTCCGCATTTACTTGGTTTGGCTTCAGTTTTGAGTCTATATTTATCTTGAGACTTTGGATGCTTATTCTTTTTCTGCTATCCCCGCATCCTAGCTACCTATCAAGGCTTCATATTCTGCTTTCATTTTAGTTGCTTTAAACTGAAAATTCTTAAGCGTAGTAAACTCTACCCCTTCCAATAAGCTCCGGATCCGTGAGTACACTCCTCTTCGCATCCGTCAACACAAGATGACCCGTCCGTGAACAAGGTCCATTGTGCCGGGAGCGGTTCTTCTTCCTTTGCGGAATCGCCCTGACCTTCTTCTTCAGTCTTTCAACCGATATAAATCGGCTAGCACTTGTCCTTTAACAGATACACTTTGGCCTTACAATGTACGCCAAAACACCCCATAGTTGTATGCTCACTTTTTCATCCTACCTAGCGAATCTTCTGGTATTTGATAGTATTTTTTGATGGTTGAACCGTTTCTACTATTATTTGGATGAGCTTGGAAGTATTCTTCCTAGCCTTTTTGGCTTGCATGTACTAGTGCTAGCACCAATTTTTCCATAGAGGTGTAGTTTACTTCTGGGCCCCTCAGCGCCCGACTGACAAAGTAGATTGGCATTTGCCTAGCTTCTCTTTCCGTCATTAGTACAACGCTAACCGCTTCCTTGGATGCTGCCAGGTAGACGATGAGTTCCTCTTGTTCTTCTGGAGCGGTGAGCATGGGTAACTTTGCTATGTGTTCCTTCATCTGTCTAAATGCAGCTTCCGCTTCCTCTGTCCATAGAAAGTCACTCTTCTTCGTGCATTTTTTCAAAGTTTTGAAAAATGGTAATGATTTTTCCGCTGATTTTGCTAAAAACCTGTTTAAGCTTGCTAACTTTCCATTTAGTTTCTGCACGTCTTTCAGGCATTTTGGTGATTGAAGGCTTAATACGGCGTCTACCTTGTCTGGGCATATCTTAATGCCTTTAGTATTGACCTGGTATCCTAAGAACATTCCTTCTTCAACTCCGAAGGTGCACTTCTTTGGGTTCAGTTCCATTTGATATATTTCTAAGCTCTTGAAAGTTTCTTTTATGTCGCGGACAATTTCATCCTCCGTGCGGCTTTTGAATGACTAAATCACGACATATTACCTCAAGGTTTCCACCAATATTGTTCCGTGGAATGTCCTTGGTCCACTAATTCGTTGGTAGGTTCACCGCGTTTCTTAACGAAAAGACTATTTTTGTGTAGCCAAAAATACCTTAAATTTGTAAATAACGTGGTTTTTTCTTTCCTCAATCCACCTCTGCCATTTTGTATTTGGTGATCCCCCTTGTAAGCGTCCAGGAAGCATTTGAAGTGGAATCCCGCACAGGATTCGACCTTTCCAGTCTATCTCTGGCAGAGGGTAACCGTCCTTGGGACATGCTTTGTTGAGGTCTTTAAAGTCAACACACATTCTCCAGCTGCCATCACTCTTCTTTACCATCACCAGGTTGGAGAGCCAATCG
Source organism: Tanacetum coccineum (assembly GCA_026074375.1). NCBI lineage: Eukaryota > Viridiplantae > Streptophyta > Magnoliopsida > Asterales > Asteraceae > Tanacetum > Tanacetum coccineum. Next base: position 26,143 of record BQNB010025855.1, read on the forward strand.
TGGTAATGAAATTCCCTCATGATCCTAGCTGCCACGAGCTTGCTGACTTCGTCATTAATTGCTATGTTTCTTTTTGCAGGTTGGCCTCTTTTCTTCTGCCTAACCGGCTGACAACCTTCTCGTACAATCGCCTTGTGTCCGTTATATGGCCTTGGAACACCCGTCCATAATCCGCTGGGTTCCAAGCGAATATGTCACCAAAACTCTGCTGAAGTAGGATAACAAGCTATAACACAGGCTTTCTCCGTAAGGTCAGAACCGATCATCACTGTCTGCTCTGGGTGTTCCAATTATATATATCATCATCATAACAACCTGTTGAAAGCTCCTTGTCACATGTTTGACCCGATTAAAAAGTATACATATGCTTGCCTCTTCTAAAAAAACAGCCTCATGTGACCTTTAATTGTTTAAGAAAGGACAATACAAAAGATAATATTAGATCACATTCAATACGTGCTATAGTGTCCTCTCAAATGTACCTTTTACATCAAAGTGATGGTAAGCAGTATAGTTTTTTTTTCTTCCTTTAACTGCAATTTAAATTGAAAAACTAACAAGAAGCTAAGCGTTACAAACACCAAACTACAAAACCACAAAGAAACACTCTAAAAAGATAACCTAAACCAAACTAAAACACAATCACAACTACAAGCAGAAAAAACACGCCATAAAATAGCCTAGACCTAAAGCATAACCCTTGACGAATCAAGCAACGCCTAAAATATACCGTTAAGCCACGACATTATAATAAAAACAAACAAACTATGTACATGGCCAAACGACGTAACAAATCGAGTGTTTTTCATGACCTTAACATTGGAGGAGGGTTTTTCAACTGCTTAATCGAATTTTTACAATATTTAATTTAAACTATCTTGAAAAAGAGGTTTACAGTTCTTATTTTTTTTTCTTCAACTGAAAAAGATTTGATTTTTTACTATAAGTGCCGATATGTAGTCTAGACATGGATGGAAAGTAATTTGTAAAGTAGGAAATTACCTAGGTTTGTCTAACAAGTGCCTTGAGGTCCCCAGTTAAATCACACAAACTTTTTTTCTGAATTACAAATTGCATTTTATACACAATAATTAAAGTGGTAAATTGTCACAATTAAATCTGATTTTTAATTCAATAAACTCAAAGTTTTCATATATAGTAAGGTTAAACATTGCCTTCAGTACAACCGTTAGACAATCCCAATCAGCAATTAGGATAATTTGGTTAAGGAGTTACAGTATTAATTACAGGTAAGTCAAATTTATAAAGTTACCGCATTGGGTCATGGATTTCAAGCAAGCTGATACTCGACCTGCTCGACCGTTTACGAGTTCTATTTTGAATTATGAGCGGAATATGGAGGAACAAAGAAAAGGGGGCGGAGTATTGATGAAAAAAGAAGAAGTGATTAACACAAAACCTGATGAATGATAACAATATATGGCGTTTACAGATCTTATAGAATAAACTGGGCTAGTCATATAATAACAAATTTTATTCCTTTTAGTTTTCATACTAGTTTTAATCCCCGTGCACGCACGAGATTGTACATTATGTTTTTTTTAATATATATATAATTTTTATTTTTTATGTTTTATAAGTTATGAAAGTTTAATGGGTTACTTGTTTTTTTAAAGTTATAATAAAATTTGTAAAATTATAAATTTACACTTAACTTTATATAATTTATTTAAAATTAAACCACTAAAGTTTTATTAATTACCTTCTCTTTTTTTTTAAGTTTTTGTTTTTATAAATTTGACACATATATTTTATGTGTTTTTTTTCTTCATCAAATTTCTTCATCAAAATAATGCCAATTTTGAAAGTATTTAAGCTTTTTAATTAAATATATATTCAAAAATTAGAAGCATCATACCTAATAAGGAAATATTCTTTTTTTTTGAAATGCAAAAGTCCTCACTTTTTGTTTTTTCCTTTACTAAGTAAAAGATTATGATATGATATGATGTGAAAGGCGCGGGCCTAATATGGATAGTGACGACACGAGGAAAAGTTCATTTGCATACCAGTTTCTCCTCACATACCAAGGGACAAATCCTCACCATCCATTTGGGTTTGATCTAATGGTGAGGATTAATCTAAGATTTAATTAAACAAACCTATTATTTTGTCCGAACTAGTATATAAACAATAATCAAAAGAATAAAATATAAAATTTACTAACAAAAACCACACTCGGACACTCGATCCCCAAATCTCACGTCACCACTCCACCGTCGTTATCGACCACCACCGTCACCGAAACCCTAATTCCGATCTGGTCGTCTATCGGAATCCTAGCTCCGGCGCCGTCGTCACCGTAAATGTCGTCAGTCGTCGTCACCGTTGTTAAGTTAGTTAAGTAGGTATTATCGCTCTCATTTGATTAACTATCGCTCAAATATATAAATGATTGACTAATTTAATGTTTTATATACTATTTTATGTAGCTACGATTGATGATAGATGTGTTAGGTTATTGAGCTTGTGAATGATTAGGTTTTTGGTATTTTATTTGAGTAGCTGTGATGGATGATTAGTTATTTATATGAATGTGATGGCGATAGATGCGTTTCGTTATCGCACTTTAGAAGTTTATTTTTTGTCATGATTTTGTATGTAGCTATGATTTAATGCTTAGAAACTTATTACACATGGAAATATAACCAATGTCTCCTAGAATTATATACGGATGTCGTGTTCGAATAATTAAGTTAGACTATTGTAGAATGTTAGTTGCTGTACATAGATATTTGAACTTTGAACTAGTTACAAAGGTGATATAATTCTAAAGTGACATCTGGCCACGTAAGATGGCAGTATGGCACATCAATATGTTTTGATACTATTGAATTATTATGCGTATTTGTATCGAGTTCTGCAAATAACGAGATGTGATGTGCCATTTTTTGTTAATCATTGTGTCTTTACTTTTAATCTCTTTCATGTTCTATTATTTGTATTCTTTCCATGATCCTGTTATATTCGGGCTATTCCTGTAAAGGATGGCACTGCAGCGGTTCCTCTACTCTCGTCGTGGTCTGCTAGAAGGTTCCAGGTAACTATCTTAACACCAGATTAATTACAGAAAGGAATGAGTATTTTTTATGAAATTCAACAACTTCATGTGTAGGAGATATTGGTTAGGTAGGGGATATAGATGATGTTGCTCATATTCGCAAACCAGATATAGTGAAGTAGTTAATGAGATTTGTGTATGAAAAGTAACTTGAAAGTTGACAGTAAGTTATTATAGTTTACTTTGGTTTTGGTTGTGAAATTGTTAGTAAGAAAAGAAACTCTAGTTTAGGCGTAAATATAGTTGAAGCAACAACACTAACATAAATTAAATCAATGTGTGGACTAGTAAAGCAGTTTTAATATGGTAAATTTAGAAAATTTCTCTGATCCGTATGTCATTCAGATTTCTGTATGCAGGGATGCAGGGCAAGTTTACGTTTTTATACATACTCATACGTATAAAAGCATACAAAAACGTACACAACTTTGAAAAACATATAAAAGCATACAAAACGTATAAAAACGGACAAAACGTATAAAAACCGATAAAATGTATAAAACGTACCAAAACAAATAGAAACATATAAAAAATACTAAAGTGTATAAACGGACGAAAATGTAAAAAACGGACGAAACGTACAAAAAAAATGGTACAAAAACGTATAAAATCGGACGAAAACGTATAAAACGAACGAAAACGTAAAAAACGAAGAAAACCTACAAAAACGGACAAGAACTTATAAAAACGAACGAAACCGTATAAAAACGCCACGAAAATGTATAAAAACAAATGAAAACGTATAAAAATTGATGAAAACATAAAAAATGGACAAAAACGTATAAAACGGACGAAAACGTAGAAAAACGGGCGAAAACGTACAAAAAGGGAGAAAACGTATAACAACAGATGATAGCGTATGAAAAAGTAAAAAAAGGACGTAAACGTATAAAAACGGATAATAAGGGATAAAACCATATGAAAACGTATAAGAACATTAAAAAACGTACAAAAACGTATTAAAGCCGACGAAAACGTATAAAAACGTACAAAACATATAAAAACATATGAAAACGGACGAAAACATATAAATACGTATTAGACATTTTTCATGTTATTTGATGTTAAATTTTACTTTTAAAATCTTTAGTTTCTCGTATTAGACTTTTTTTTGTTCTTTTATAATTTAGTTGGTTAGTTTATAGTATTTGTTTTTATGTTTTGAATACGTCTTTTTTATATTAAAAAGGTAAATAAAGAACTGAGATAGAAAAAAACAACACTTGAACAGGTTTTCTAGTAAAATGGAATACACAAACGCATGTTTCTATAACTAAACGCGTTTTTTAAATTTTCAATTGTTTTGAGGAGATAGAAATTTCTTCCTTTTTTCTACAAATCAAGATATAGGAAATGAAAAAAACAAATTCTCCAGCTAAATGTAACCTAAGTGATGCTATCTTTTTGTTGGTGTAAAGCTAGAGGTAGTTCTAAGTTAAGATGGGATAGTTGGATTCAACACCCATATTTGATTTCTTTGTAATTGTCTAGCTTCTTGCTAGTGTTTCTAATAAAGTTGCCGTTAAAAAAAAAAGTTAAGGTGGATGGTCAAAAACATATAAATATAAACTTGTCCTTTTATGTGGAAAAAGCAATGTTTTGAAAAACGAGTCTTTAATTGACCCAGTCGGATCATCGGATTACCGGTTCAACTGGTTTGACAACCGGGTCAACTCGGTTTTGTACAACAAAAAAATAAGATATATTTGCAATATTAAGCTTAAAAACTATTTACTAACAAATATAACATGTAAAAATAAAATTACGTCGCAAGTATATATAATTAACTTGTTTTATTTGTAAAAAAACACAAAAAAACCAAAACCCTGAGTCTCGAGAACCAGGTTGACCCGGGGCTTCCAAAACCCGATGGGTCGAACCCCGGTTCAAAAGATATGAATTAATTATTCCACATTAGACGTCCAAATATTTTTACGTCTTGAAATTTTATATTTATAAGATTTTTTCCCATCGTCTGATATTTTTTGGTCATATCCTAAACTCTTAAACCTAGAGTTGAGTTATTCTACAAACTTTTATTTCTTACAAACTGAGGGTTGACCCGTTGTTTCGACTGAAACCATTTCAACCGGTTGAACCGGCCAGGTGGAACTAGGTTTCAAAACATTGAAAAAAAGAATGAATAATTGAAGTTAGCCATCCCAAAATTAGATGTTCAAAGACTTGTAAGTCTTAAAAACTTGTTTTTTATTTGACATCATTTTCAATCTTTCATGTGATACTTTTAGATGAGTTAGAAACTTGTGTGGAACACATAAAACTTGAATTAATTATTCCACATTAGACGTCCAAATATTTTTAAGTCTTGAAATTTTGTATTTGTAAGATTTTTTTCCCATCGTCTGATATTTTTTGGTCAAACTCTTAAACCTAGAGTTGAGTTATTCTACAAACTCTTATTTCTTACAAACTGAGGGACTCATCTTAGCCATACAAACTATTTGATCTAACGTCCTAGATTAAACATCAAAAGAAAACACGGAGGGACCAAAACTATAAATTGTCTCATAAATTTTTTAGTTAAAAACATTCTTTCACCATTTATTGAAAATAATATATCTCAAAACAATTGATCCTATGAAGAAACAAATTACACGATTAAGATAAGCATTTAATTATCTTTCCATAGAGGGCACTTTCATATGCTTCCAACAAACTATTTTTTTATTTTTTTGGGGGTTTTCGGTATGAGTTTACATGATATATCACACGTGAATGGTTTCGGTACAAACTTTCATATATCAATTCACATTTGAGTTTAATTAATTCAGCTATCATATGTTGGTATTCTTTATAATTGTTTACATGAGCGTCTATTAGTATCAATTAAATTCATGAAGCTAGCTCGCCCATCAGGCGGGTCACGCAGCTAGTACACATGTGATATAAAGAGAAACTTGACGTAGTCTTAAATCAAACAAGTGTTTGCATTGCTTTTGAGCAAAATTAGAATTCGCAAAAAGAGGCTTGACACTTTTAATCCCACTAACAGTATAATATCACAAATGATAAATAACACTGATTACATGCTAAGAATTTCAAAAATTACCACAATTAGTGTCACATTATATTGTTTTATCATATGTGATATTAATCATATGTGAAATACCATAACTAATGTCACATTATATTGCTTTATCACACGAGATTTTATTATTATTTATCTATCACTGGTGATATTACAATGTCAGGGGTAATAATTGTTAAGCCACGGGTGAATCTTAGTTGATAAAGGTTATATTTATCACCGTTGATATTACAATCTCATGGGTAATCAATGTTAAGCTACGAGTGAATCTTAGTTGATAAAGATTATATTTATCACTGGTGGTATTACAATCTCAGAGGTAATCAGTGTTAAGGCACAGATAGATTCTAGTTAATAAAGGTTTCAAAGGCGGATTTGACAAGTCTGAAGGCTGATGTTTGGTATGTGCTTAAATACACATACCTTTCTCCATTAAAAACGGACTTAAATGACCAAAAACAGACAGAAACTGCCAAAGATATGTTTGTTTTACACTTGTGTTGTGCAGGAAAAGGATATCACACCAAAAGACAGAAAACAAAGCAAGAAATGACAAAACCAGGCACGGAATGGAAAAGCTGTGAAGGACAAAGCCAAATCAAAGCCAAAGACCAGAAAAGTCAAAGTCAAAGTCAACTCAACAAATTAACAGTCAAAACCGGAGCCGTAATTGAAGAATACTATTGGATGCAATCTCAACCCATCTGATGGGCCGGGAAAGCCCAATAGTATATTAATGAAGACTGTGAAGACCAAATGGGCTCTCAATCAATGACAACAGCCCATTTGTGTGCAATTGACAAAGACTATGAAGACTTTGAAAGCCCAATCCTAGCCCTTGTGCAGCCAATCTCAGCCATTATACACACAAAACCCACCTGAACCTTATTGGACCTTAAAAAGCCCAATAACATAAGCCTAAACCTTATTGGGCCCAAATAAACCCAATTGGGCCCAATACACAATCCCAAGCCCAATACACAAACCCTGGCCCAAAAACATTTTTTATAAACCTTAAGGACTTAAACTGTCATTTTAAAAAAATGTGTTTTATAAAAGAAAAGGGTTTAAACAAAGAGAGGGACTGATTTTGCAATTTTACAAACTTAATTTCCCTTAAAAACACCAAGGGCTGAAACTGCCATGTTCAAAACCTTTTATATCTTTGTTTCAATAAACCACAAGGGCCGTTGTTGCCAATACTTAAACTTGCTTATAACTAGAAAAATAAAAGAATAAAAAGAGTGACAAGTAAGGGAAAGTTGGGGGTTTCTTTTTGGGCAATTCAAACATTCAAATGTTATAAACCAATCCCGGTTTCTCTTCCCCAAACCTTTCCCGCCACCACCTTGAACCTCCCACCATCACATGTAGCCACTACCCCTTTTACCCAACCCCTCCTAAATCCAGTCCTAACCCTAAACCCACTCCCACTAGCCTTTTAAACTGCCACGTTGGCAATCCCCCTCAACCCAAGAAAAATCCATGGCCGAAAATGAGTATAAACAAACACAAAACCTAATCAAAGGCTGGGAATTGTTGCTGAGGTTGTACACACACAAGAAACACAAGTTGAGAAGCTATGAAGGCCAGAGACTTCTATATAAGCAAGAAAACACAACCGAAGAAGATAAAAGTGGTATATAGTGTTAGAAAAGGGTATAGGGTATATTTTAAAAACCACATTGAAAAACATACTTAGTGGGTTAGGGATTTAGGATTTTTGTAAGGGTATAGTGTAAGGTGATTAAGGTTTTTGGTGATAAAATATAGAACGATCATGTAGAAAACCGGAAGAACCGCTAAAAACTGTCAAAAACAGACAAAACGTGCCAACACAGACGAAAATTGACAAGAAATGTGCGAAATACTGACAAAAACGTAAAAAAACAAAACGAAAACTAAGAAACAGACTGAACATAATGTTAAAACGGATTGGAAACGTCTGAAAACGACCGAAAACGTATGAAAACGAACGAAAACGTGTGAAAACAAAAGAAAACGTGCGAAAAAGAGCGAAAACTTGCGAATGGACCGAAAAACGTACTAAAAACAAACGCAAAACCGCGAAGGCGTTCGAAACCGCGCAAAGTAGACCGAAAGAACGAGCGAAAGCTGGGCCGAACGCGAGAACGTTAGCCAGAAAACGCGCGAACGTCGTTGCCGAAAACACGCGAAACGCTGCCTGAAAAACGCGCGATATTGAACTTTTCTGAAACGGCGCGAAACGCTGGCCGAAATCTCAATCTTTATCACTTACCAACACTTTTCTTCAAAATATATCATTCAACATCACTTCGTAAATACATTTCCACTTTTAAAAGTCCGTCAAAATTCTCATAACTACTATATATCGCTTATTGGGCCTTAAGGCCCAACAAGGGTCTATTAGGACATTTATAAGTCCAAAATATAATGCAACTCCAAAATCAAGGTCCATTTACATATACAAGTATATACTTATATGTAAAAATAAATCCGGACCACAATAAGCCCTCCCATTAAGTTAAGCCGCGACTCAAATGGACTTATTGGACCGCGAGTCCATAAACTCAAAATACGTATATTAAGCTTAAAATAAGCTAATAAGCTCCGTATCCGCCTTTGATTACTAAACTACACATATAGCCTCAAAAATAGTCCCAACATAAACGTCCATACACACAAAAATAAACAAATCGACTTCTCTTGTAAATGGAGAAACTCACACTTGACAAATAAGCCCAAAATAAGCCAAGAAATAGCTTAAAAATAAGCCCGAATAAGCTATACAAGCTACTATCAAAATGATCATTCACGGCATCATAAATTATTCAACCCATTCACGAACCACAACATCAAAACTACAAACCCCCTTTTTCCATCTTTTATACCACAACGAACCAAACAACCCTTAAATCACCAAATCGTTTCCCAAAAATCGATTTTTCACACAACGATAAAGCTTGTATACAACTAACACTAAGCATCAAAATAAAACCCAAAAGGACAAACGAAAATAAATATAAATTTAGAAACCAATAAGAAAATCTTCAAATTTGTAAATTTCGACACGAACCGGACAACCAAAATGATTTTAAGATGAATAACCAAACACTAGAATCAACCCCAAATATTTATGTCTTCATGTTTTCTTGATCAATCTTCAAAAATTTATGTGTTCTTGTTTGTGTTGGTCGGCCAGAATAATACACACACAACCACACACGGTTGTGTGTTTTTATGCTTGTTAAAAAATTATAAGAATGAGTGAAATGAGTGAAAAGGAATAAAGATGAACACACTTTGGACATACATTGCTAAAATTAGATCCTGTTGTTACCCGTACCTTCCCAAAACCCGGGCCAAGGGATCCTAAGTTGGTCTCGGCCTTTCTTTTCGTGTCGAAATCACTTAAAAGCTCGTAAAACTCAACCGTAAAATTTACCCCAAAGTTAATTAGCATTTTTATTCACTAAAAAATACTTTTTCCCCTAACTCTAAGCAATCACATGACATATTTTCACTTAAAAAAACCCTCAAAACTCAATGACATTTACACGACTTGTCAGACTCATGTTTTCCCGGCATTTCTCAAAATTCACGGGTCAAACCACCCGGAATACAAATAACACAATAATACCTTCCAAAAGGGATTATTAATCACCATAAACCACAATTCATCACAATACTCATAAAATCACCACGATTCTCATAAAATCATCACTGTCAACACGGTATAAAATCTGAATAAACTGACAAAAGTCAAATAGTCAAAGGACTATAAATGAAATATTCAGAACACAAAAAGGGCAAAGGTTGCATTCTACCCCCGTTAAAAGAAATCCGTCCCTGAAATTCAACTACTAACATCACTAAACAAATGCGGGTACTTCAATTTCATCTGATCCTCACGTTCCCACGTGAATTCAGGGCCACGTTTTGAATTCCACCGAATCTTGACGATGGCAATCCTACTACGCTTCAGCTTTTTAAACTCTCTTTCCAAAATTTCCACATGCTCTTCCACAAAATTCAACTTAGCATCAACTCGAATCTCATCCAAAGGCACTTTCAGTGTTGGATCAGCCAAACACTTCTTAAGGTTCGACACGTGGAATGTGTCATGAACACCATTCAATTCCTCAGGCAAATCTAACTGATAGGCCACAGGGCCTACTTTCTCAATAATCTCAAACGGTCCAACAAACTTAGGTGCGAACATTTCCCTTTCTTCCCAAGAGTGTAAACCACAACCTTTCCAAGTCACACTTTGAGCAAGACATAGTCAACCACACTAAACTCTAGAGGCTTTCCTCCTCTTTCAGCATAACTTTTCTGACAATCACGCGTAACCTTAAGTCTATCCTTAATCTGTGAGATCTTCTTAGTAGTCTCTTGCACTAACTCAGGTCCTATCAACTGACCTTCTCCAACATCGGCCCACATAATTGGCGAACGACACTTTCTACCATACAATCCTCAACGGAGCACATCTCACACTAGATGATAGCATATTGTTATAGCGGAACTCCCCCGTCAACCAACGGAAGAATGATCATCCAACACCCCCCCAAGTATAGGACGCCACGTTCAGAAGCATGTCTTCTAAATTCTGAAATTACTTCTCACTATCTGACCATCGTCGAGGGTGATAATCCTATACTCATGACAAAACGATTTCCTAATGCCTCATGCATAGACTGCCAAAATCTTGATTGAAACGACTAACAAGAATCCGATATAAATCGAGATAGCACATAATGTCTAGCAACTATCTCATTCAAATACAATCTAGCCAACCTTTCCATCTTATAATCCTCACGCATAGATAAAAATAAGCAGACTTAGTCAATCGGTCCACAATGACCCAGCTTGTTCACGCCCACTACTAGTCCTAGGCAAACTTAGTCCCATAAAAACCATAGCTAATCCCATCCCATTGCCATGACGGTAATCACTCAGGTTAGTAAGAGGCAAGCCAAATGACCTTTGATGCCCCTCCCCCAAAAAAGAACCTTAACCTTCAAACAAGTCAAACATTTACTAACATACTCAGCTAATCCTTTTTCATTCCAGGCCACCAATACCTATCTCTCAAATCATAGTACATCTTATCAAATCCTGGGTTAACAGAGTAACTTCGACTTATGGCCTTCATTCATTAACAGGGTTCTCACCTCACCCTCAAAGGAACCCATATTCGATCCAGGTAGTACAAAGGTACCATATCCACTGTTCTAATCATCCTCATCAAAAACCTTTTTGTAAAACTGCAAATATCAACTACAGCCTCCTTCTAAGCCGCCAGTATCCTATCCTTGATACTCTAACGCAGTATCATATTCATAAGATCTAACTCTCTTGAGGTATCTATCTTTCCTTCCACTTATGGCATTAACCACCACATATCTCCTTACCAGTATGGTATCGAATTTCACAGTCATAATCACTAAAAAACCTATCCAACGATGCTTGTCGCATATACAACTCTTTCTGACTAAAGTATGCTGAAGACACGTGTTATGATCCGTATAGATGACACACTTTGTCCCATACAGATAATGTCTCTAGATCTTAAGTGCAAACCCAACCGCACCCAACTCTAAATCATGGGTAGTATAATTCTTTTCATGAATTTTCAACTGCCTAGACGCATAGGCTATCACTTTACCTCTTTGCATTAACACACAACCTAGTCCTATCCTGGACGCATCATAATATACCACAAAGTCTTCTGGTCCATCGGAGAGAGCTAGAACAGGCGCATTACACAACCTATCCTTCAAGGTTTGAAATGCCAATTCTTGCTCCTCACCCCAATTGAAAGTCTTACAATTCTGAGTCAAGATAGTAAGAGACTTAGCTATCTTAGAAAAGTTCACAATGAACCTACGGTAATATCCAGTCAATCCTAAGAACGAACGAACCTCAGTCAGAGTTCTAGGGGCTTACTAATTCTTAACAGCTTCAATCTTATTAGTGTCTACATGAATCCCATTACCATTTATCACATGCCCAAGAAACTGCACTTCTCTTAGCCAGAATTCACACTTAGAAAACTTAGCATACAGTTTCTCCTTTTTTAGCAGTCCCAAGACTAACCTTAAGTGCTCTACATGCTCCTCTTGAGTCTTAGAGTAGATTAAGATATCGTCTATAAACACTATCACAAACTTATCAAGATAAGGCCTACAAACTCTATTCATCAAATCCATAAATACTGATGGTGCATTAGTTAGACCAAAGGGCATTACAGTGAACTCAAAATGTTCATAACGAGTTCTAAACACAGTCTTTGGAATGTCATCCTTATGCACTCTCAGTTGATGGTATCCAGACCTAAGATCTATCTTCGAGAAAAAATGCGACCCTTGTAGTTGATCAAATAGATCATCAATTCTAGGAAGTGGATAACGATTCTTAACAGTCAACTTGTTCAATTCTCTATAATCAATGCACATCCTAAAAGAACCATCCTTTTTCTTAACAAACAATATCGGCGCTCCCCAAGGCGACGAACTTGGTCGAATGAAACCTTTGTCTTGGAGTTCCTTGAGTTGTCCAGACAACTCCTCCATTTCAGAAGGTGCCAAACGATAGGGAGACTTTGCTACCGGCGTTGCTTCAGGGATTAACTCAATTCAAAACTCAATTTCCCGAATAGGCGGTAATCCAGATAGATCATCCAGGAATACCTCAGGAAAATCTCTAACCACAACAACCTCTTCTTGTTTCTTATCACTAGCCTTAGCACTCATCAACAATCTCGCTTTCTCATTCAGTCTTTCCCCTACTACTCTAAGCACCTTGCTATCTGGTAGTGGTATCCTCACTACCTTCTCATGACAAATTATTTCAGCCTTATAATTAGACAACCAGTCCATACCTATAATCACATTAAAACTTCCATGCCCAAAAGGTATCAAATCGATGTCAAAGACATGACCCTCGATTTCTAGTTTACAACCCTTAATAACCTTATCAATCTTTACTAGCTGCCCGCTAGCTATCTCAATCTCATATTTGAAACCTAATTAGATGGGATTTAAGCCTAACAGAGGTATAAAAGTAGTAGAAACAAAACTATAGTCGGCACTAGAGTCAAATAAGGTGGTGGTAAAATGATCGTTCAAAATAAACGTACCTGTCATAATGTTCAGATCCTGGCGAGCTTCCTTTGCTCCCAACATGAATGCCCTACCCCTAGCCTGGTTCCCTTGGTTTCCACGACCCTGACCCCCGTTATTAGCAGCAACTTGATTTGGAAGATTTCTTTTTCGGTTCTTGTGCTCTATTCAATCTAGGGCAAGCTGACCTGACATGGTCGGTACTACCACACTCATAACATGCTCTAACAGTTAGGTTTCTAGCATTGACATGATTTACATTCCTCGGCACACCTCTACAATCCTTTGTCGAATGACCCAGGCGGTTACAGTTGAAGCATGTGCGACAGGGCGCTCTGGGTGCATAGTAGGAGTTGCAGGTGGTACACTTGGACCAAGTACCCATATCTTCTCTTCCTACAGGGTTTATAGTAGCAGCAAAAACATTCCCAGTCCTAGTCCTCTTATTTTCATCCCTACCATTCTTATCCTTGCTAGTTTCCCTTACATTTCCTCTTTTCTTAACTTTCTTAATTGATCCATTTCTCACAGCCTCATCAGTTAGTGCACCAAAAATCTGCACAGCCTTCTGTATAGTCTTTGGCTCCATTGCTGCCACCATCCCACAGATTTGTGGAGCAAGGCCATACACATACCTTTCAATCATCCTACTCTCAGGAGTTACCAAGTGAGGAACTAACCTCGCCAACTCATGAAACCTATCAGTATACGCAGCATGGCCAGCCCCAACCATAGCGTGATTCCATAACTCAGATTCCAACTTTTGCATCTCATGACTAGGACAAAACTCTTGTATCATCATAAACTTAAAGTCATTCCATGACATACTAACAACAACTTCCCGGCTTAGCGTGCGGATCTGAGAGTTCCACCACGTTAAAGCCTTACCCACAAATGAACCAGTAGTGTATTTTACTTTTTGGTCATTACTACAACCACTCATATCCTGTACGTTCTCCATTTTCTCAATCCAACGAGTAAGAACTACAACACCTCCCTTACCATCATATTCCTTAGGGTTACAAGCTAAGAACTCCTTATATGAACAACCTACTCGGTTGCCATTTACTAACACATTCCCCACGTTCTCCTAAACGTTCTCATTAACCACATTACCATTCTGATTTCCAACATTTCCTCGGTTACTAACCTGAGCTAGCATGGCGGGTAAGAGGTTCTGCAATTGCTGGGCAATGATCGTCGAGAAGTCGGGTGCACCCCCATTGGCTCCCTCTACATTCCCATTGACTCCCTCTACACCCCCATTAGCTCCCAAACCCTGGTCATTTCCTTGACCATTCAAATCCTCAACACGCTCATCATTACCTTCCCTAGGTCTTCTACCCCTTCCACCTCTACCAACCCGTTCACCCGTTCCCCCTCCTAGTGATTCGGCAGCAGGCCGGCCAGCACTTCGGGTCCTCATCCTTGGCGGCATTATCTATACGAGGGAGAACATGGGCAACGTTAGGTAAGTGGGAAGACTCGCATATATATAGAATATCTTACTATATATAACCAGATATACACGTAACTCCACCCTACGGTGTCAACATCGATTTGTGTGAACAACATTATCAAGTATGAGTGAGTTGTGATACGCTTATAACTACGTTGGCCACCGTACTTATATTCGCATCCTTTCCCATTCATATCCAATATTGAGCCCACCTATTTCAATGACTGACATAACTAAGGCACCAAACCGCGAACACACAAAGGCACACAAAAGCGGAACATCACGCACATAGATCCTATACGCAACTAAACGACGGATCTTAGGTTATAGTCTAGGCCAAACCACCTAGTTCTCTATAACCTTGGCTCTGATTACCAATCTGTCACACCTCGACAATGGCAGAAACTCGGGAATGCAACATAATGATCAATCATAACACAAGATACAAAATAAAGAAAACTACATTGCATAAACTCCAAGTGCTATGAAGACCATCAACCTTGAACAAACTCAAGTGATGTCCTAAATCGCAACTAAAATCCACAATCTCTTACAATTATTCAAATGCCCACACAGGGGACCATAATCTAAACTTATTCCAAAACATCCGAAACTAAAATCAAACAACAAGCAAGTAAGACTTCAAACCAAATTCCATACGGGATACTTCTAAGTCTGCTATCAATCACTAAACTACTCTTCTTTCACTTCACCTGAAAATGATACTAGAAAACGTCAACAATAATGTTGGTGAGCTCGTAGGTTTGACCTTAAACCCAAAAGCTATGCCAATATTTCAACAGTTGACAATAGTGCTATATGACAGTGAATATATGCAAACAACCTTAGCATCACCACTAATCAATAACCATATGTCACTTACGCACCTAAAGGACCTACCAGGTGGAGCATTAAAATTAGGGCAGGACCACACACAAACATGGGTAGGCGTACCCATCCGCTCTAATAATCACATAAATACTGGGTAGGCGTACCCATCCGATCTAATAATCTCACAAACACTGGGTAGGCGTACCCATCAGATCCAAACAATAATGCATCACATAATATTCACATAGCAGTCATAAGCACATAACTTGTCCCAAAAACAAAACCACGTTTCGCATAGATCAATTCAAAACATTTCAAAACACATTTGAGTATCATTTTCCCCCAACGGAAAAACCAGTAAAAAATGGGGCTACGAGAACTCACCTCAAGCAAGTCTTTAGCAACCAAATCTCAATCACACAAGCAAATGCAACGACGCCCGCACACGACAAGAAAATCTTCAAATTTATAGATTTTGACACGAACCAGACAACCCAAACGTTGTTTAAATGAATAACCAAACACTAGAATTAACCCCAAATATTTATGTCTTCATGTTTTCTTGATCAATCTTCAAAAATTTATGTGTTTCTTGTTTATTTTGTGTTCGGCCGGATACATACACACACAAGTGTATGTGTTTTTTTTTAAATGAAAATTGATGAGGAAATGAACTTAGTGGAAGCATATTTGTGTACAAATGGGACAATCTTGCTAAAAAAAGCCATGTTGTTCCCTTCTCTTGCTATGACCGGTCAAGGGATCCTAGGGAGTCCCGGGCCTTTCTTTTCGTGTCAGGATCACTTAAATGCTCGTAAAACTTAACCGTAAAATTTATCTCAAAGTTAATTAGCATTTTTATTCACTTTAAAAAAAACTTTTCCATTAACCTAGAGTATTCACATGACATATTTTCACTTTACACCCTTCAAAACTCAATTTGGACATTAACGGACGTGTCGGACTCGCTTTTCGGCATTTCTCAAAATTCATTGGTCAAACCACCCGGAATACACATAATACCATAATACCTTCCAAAAGGGATAATTAATCACAATAAACCTCAAATCATCACATATCTCATAAAAATCACCACCGTCAACATGGTACAAATCTGAATAAACTGACCAAAGTCAAATAGTTAAAGGACTATAAATGGAATATTCAGAACACAAAAAAGGCAAAGGTTACATTCTACCCCCCCTTAAAAGAATTTCGTCCCTGAAATTTAACTACTAACATCACTAAACAAATGCGGGTACTTTAATTTCATCTGATCTTCACGTTCCCACGTGAATTCAGGACCACGTTTCGAATTCCACCGAACCTTGATGATGGCAATCCTACTACGCTTCAACTTCTTAAACTCTCTTTCCAAAATTTCCACAGGCTCTTCCACAAAATTTAACTTAGCATCAACTCGAATCTCATCCAAAGGCACTTGCAGTGTTGGATCAGCCAAACACTTCTTAAGGTTCGACACGTAGAACGTGTCATGAACACCGTTCAATTCCTCAGGCAAATCTAACCGATAGGCCACATGGCCTACCTTTTCAATAATCTTAAAAGATCCAACAAATCTAGGTGCTAACTTCCCTTTCTTCCCAAATCGTACCACACCTTTCCAAAGCGATACTTTAAGCAAGACATAGTCACCTACACTAAACTCTAGAGGCTTCCTCCTCTTATCAGCATAAATTTTTGACGATCACGTGCAGTCTTAAGTTTATCCTTAATCTGCGAGGTATTCTCACTAGTCTCTTACACTAACTTAGGTCCTATCAACTAACCTTCTCCAACCTCAGCCCACATAATTGGCGAGCGACACTTTCTACCATACAATGCCTTAAACAGAGCACATCTCACACTAACATGATAACTATTGTTATACGAAAACTCAACTAACGAAAGATGAACATCCCAACTTCCTCTGAAGTCTAGGACGCACGCTCTAAGCATGTCTTACAAAGTCTGAATAGTACGCTCACTCTGACCATTGGTCTGAGGGTGATAAGCCGTACTCATGTCTAAACGAGTTCCTAATGCCTCTTGCATCAAGATTGGCACACCATGTCTAGCAACTATCTCATTCATATACAATCTAGCCAACCTTTCCATCTTATAATCCTCACGCATAGGTAGAAAATGAGCAGACTTTGTCAATCGGTCTACAATGACCCATATTGTGTCATGCCCACTACTAGTCATAGGCAACTTAGTCACAAAATCCATTGCTATCTCTTCCTATTTCCATATGGGAATATCAGGTTGCTAGAGCAAGCCAGATGGCCTTTGATGCTCAGCTTTAACCTTCAAACAAGTCAAACACTTACTAACATACTCAGCTATATCCTTTTTCATTCCAGGCCACCAATACCTGTCTCTTAAATCATAATACATCTTATCAGCTCCTGGGTGTACAAAGTACTTCGACTAATGGGCTTCATCCATTATCAGGGTTCTCACCTCACCCTTTAAAGGTACCCATATTCGATCTAGGTAGTATAAAGTTCTATCACTTCTCTGTTCTATCATCTCATCCAACCCTTTCTGCAATCCTGCAGACTCATCCACAGCCTCCTTCTGAGCCGCCAGTATCCTATCCTTGATACTCGACTAAAGGGTCATATTCATAGCTCTAACTCTCTTAGGTTTTACTCTTTCCTTCCTACTTAGGGCATTAGCCACCACATTCGCCTTACCAGGATGGTAGCAAATTTCACAGTCATAATCACTAAACAACTCTATCCAGCGATGTTGTCGCATATTAAACTTTTTCTGACTAAAGATATGCTGAATACTCTTATGATCCGTATAAATGACACTCTTTGTTCGATACAGATAATGTCTCCAGATCTTAAGTGTAAACATGACCGCACCCAACTCCAAATCATGGGTAGTATAATTCTTTTCATGAATCTTTAACTGCCTAGACGCATAGGCTATCACTTTACCTCTTTGCATTAACATACAGCCTAGTCATATCCTGGACGCATCACAATATACCACAAAGTCTTTTGGTTCATTGGGGAGAGCTAGAACAGGAGCATTACATAACTTATCCTTTAAGGTTTGAAATGCCAATTCTTATTCCTCACCTCAATCGAAAGTCTTACATTTCTGAGTCAAGATAGTAAGAGACTTAGTTATCTTAGAAAAGTTCTAAATGAACCTACGCTAATACCCAACCAATCCTAAGAACAAATGAACCTCAATCGGATTTCAAGGGGCTTTCCAATTCTTAATAGCTTCAATCTTACTTAGGTCTACATAAATCTCGTTACCATTTATCACATGCCCAAGAAACTGTACTTCTCTTAGCCAGAATTCACA
This sequence comes from Tanacetum coccineum, assembly GCA_026074375.1. Lineage (NCBI taxonomy): Eukaryota > Viridiplantae > Streptophyta > Magnoliopsida > Asterales > Asteraceae > Tanacetum > Tanacetum coccineum. The sequence goes on from BQNB010025855.1 coordinate 45,006, forward strand.
CTTAAGGTGTGCTTAGTTGGGTGTTTTAGAGGGTAAGGAATGCTATTGGAAATGATTAGAGTTGGTTGGTTAACTATAATGCAATGGATGATTACTTGATTTTGGGTAATGGAGCATTCCTCACCAAATTAAGAGGAATGAGAAAAATAACATAGTAACTTCTCATCCTTTTTTTTCTCCCCCATGTTCATCTCACAAACAATCCAATATTTATTTATTTTTTTGATTTTTTATTTGAATCTATATTTTTGTAATTATTTTACATATTTAAAATATATATTGATAATACCCCATAGTATTCCTTCGCATTATCTTTGCTATTCCTTTTTCCATTCCGTTAAATGAACCAAGCATGCCCTTAGAAAACTTAGCATACAGTTTATCCTTTTTGAGCAGTCCTAAGACTAACCTTAAGTGTTCCACATGCTCCTCTTGAGTCTTAGAGTAGATTAAGATATCGTCTATAAACACTATCACAAACTTATCAAGATAGGACCTATAAACTCTATTCATCAAATCCATAAATACCACTGGTGCGTTAGTCAGACCAAAGGGCATTACTGTGAACTCAAAATGTCCATAACGGGTTCTAAACGCAGTCTTTGGAATGTTATCCTCATGCACTCTCAGCTGATGGTATCCAGACCTAAGATTTATCTTCAAGAAAAACTACGACCCTTGCAGTTGATCAAATAGATCATCAATTCTAGGAAGTGGATAACGATTCTTAATAGTCAACTTGTTCAATTCTCTATAGTCAATACACATTCTAAAAGAACCATCCTTTTTCTTAAAGAACAATACCGGCGCTCCTCAAGGCGATGAACTTGGTCGAATGAAACACTTGTCTTGGAGTTCTTTGAGTTGTCCTAACAACTCCTCTAATTCAGAAGGTGCCAAACGATAGGGAGACTTTGCTACCAGCGTTGCTCCAGGGATTAACTCAATTCGAAACTCAATTTCTTGAATAGGCGGTAATCCAGATAGGTCATCCGGGAATACCTCATGAAAATATCTAACCACAACAATCTCTTCTTGATTCTTTTCATTAGCCTTAACACTCATCAAGAGTCTCACTTTCTCTTCTAGTCTTTCTCCTAATACTCTAAGCACTTTGCTATCTGGTACTGGTATCCTTACTACCTTCTCATGACAAATTATTTCAGCCTTATAATTAGCCAACCAGTCCATACCTATAATCACATCAAAACTCCCATGATCAAAAGGTATCAAATCGATGTCAAAGACATGACCCTCGATTTCTAGTTTGCAACCCTTAATAACCTTATCAATCTCTACTAGTTGCCCGCTAGCTATCTTAATCCCATATCTAAAACCTAAATCGTTGGGCTCTATTCCTAATAGAGGTATAAAAGTAGTGGAAACAAAACTATAGTTGGCACCAGAGTCAAATAAGGTAGTGGCAAAATGATTGTTCAAAGTAAACGTACCCGTCACAATGTTCGGATCCTGGCGAGCTTCCTCTACTCCCAATATGAATGCCCTACCCCTAACCTGGTTCCCTTGGTTTCCATGACCCTGACCCCTGTTATTAGCAGCAACTTGGTTTGGATGATTTTCTTCCGGTCCTTGTGCCCTATTCATTATAGGACAAGCTAACCTGACATGGTCGGTACTACCACACTCATAACATGCCCTAACAGTTGGGTTTCTAGTATTGACAGGATTCACATTCCTCGACACGCCTCTATAATCCTTTGCCAAATGACTCGAGCGGTTACAGTTAAAGCATGTGCGACAAGGCCCTTCGAGTGCATGGTAGGAGTTGCAGGTGGTACACTTGGGCCAAGTACTCATATTCTCTCTTTTTACAGGGTTTACAGTAGAAGCAAAAACATTCCCAGTCTTAGTCCTCTTATTATCATCCCTACCATTCTTATCCTTGCTAGGTTCCCCCATATTTCCTTTTTTCTTAACCTTCTTAATCGATCCATTTCTCACAGCTTCACCGGTTAGTGCACCAGAAATCTGCACAGTCTTCCGTATAGTCTTTGGCTCCGTTGCTGCCACCATCCCACAGATTTATGGAGTAAGGCCATACACATACCTCTCAATAATCCTACTCTCTAGGGTTACCAAATGTGGAACTAACCTAGCCAACTCATGAAACCTATCAGTATACGCAAAATAGCCAGCCCCGACCATGGCGTAAATCCACAACTCAATTTCCAACTTTTGCATCTCATGACTAGGATAAAACTCTTGTATCATCATAAACTTAAAGTCATTCCACGACATACTAACAACAACTTCCTTACTTAGCATGCAGATCTGAGAGTTCCACCATGTTAAAGCCTTACCCACAAATGAACCAGCAGTGTATTTCACTTTTTGGTCATTACTACAACCACTCATATCATGCACAGACTCCATTTTCTCAATCTAACGAGTAAGAACTACAACACCTCCCTTACCATCATATTCCTTAGGGTTACAAGCTAATAACTCCTTATATGAACAACCTACCCGGTTGCCATTCACTAACACATTCCTAATGTTCTCCTGAACATTCTCATTAACCACAATACCATTTTGATTTCCAACATTTCCTTGGTTGCCAACTTGAGCTAACTTGGCGGGTAAGAGGTCCTGCAATTGTTGGGCAATGATCGTAGAGAAGTCGGGTGCTCATACTATACCCCCATTGACTCCTTCTACATTTCTATTGACTCCTTCTACACCTCCATTAACTCCCAAACCCTGGTCATTTCCTAGACCATTCAATTTGACAACACGCTCATCATTACCTCCCCTAGGTCCTCTACCCCTTCCATCACCTCTACCAACCTGTCCACCGGTTCTCCCTCCTCGTGATTCGGCAACAGGCCGACCATCACCCTTAGCGGCATTATCCATACGAGGGAGAACATAGGTAACGTTAGGTAGGTGGGAAGACTCGCATATATATATAAATATATAATATCTTACTATATATATATACAAATATACACATAACACCACCCTACGGTGTCAACATCGATTTGTGTGAACAACATTACTAAGTATGAGTGAGTTGTGATACGCTTATAACTATGTTGGCCACCGTACTTATATCCCCATTCTTTCCCCGTCATATTCAATATTGAGTTCACACATTTCAATGACTGACATAACTAAAACACCAAACCGCAAACACATAAAAGCAAACAAAAGCAGAACACCACACACATAGATCCTATACGTAACAAAACGACGGATCTTAGGTTATAGTCTAGGCCAATCCACCTAGTTCTCTATAACTTGGGATAGGGGTGAGCAGAAACCGCATCGCAAACCACAAAACCGTAAAAAACCGCACCACGGCAAAAACCGGTGGATCGGTATTAAGAAAAAAGAAAAACCGCAAATGCGATGCGGTTGCGGTTTTACCCGTAAAATCGCACCACACCGCACATTGATTATTTAAAATCAAAAAATGACACATTGATTATTTTATGTGTCTTATAAGGCTTCTAGTGCATATTATCAATAATATTCTAAGTGATATGTGTGTTTACATTAAATATATGCATTGTTATAACCAAAAAAATCAACATTGTAAACCAATAACCGCAATAACCGCAATAACCGCAAAAACCCATATTAATTATATAAATTATAAGTGATGGTGCGGTGCGGTTAAAACCCGTAAAACCCACAAAAACCGCAAAAAACCAAAATCGCAAAAATTACGCGGTTGCGGATCCTCACTTTTTAAAAAATGCAATTGCGGATGCGATGTGGCTTTTTCCAGAATCCGCACCAATCCGCACCATGTTTACCCCTAACCTGGGCTCTGATTACCAATCTGTCACACCCCGACAATGGCAAAAACTCTGGAATGCAACATAATGATCAATCATAACACAAGATACAAAATAGAGAAAACTACAATGCATAAACTTCAAGTGCTATGAAGACCATCAACCTCAAACAACCTCGAGTGATGTCTCAAATCGCAACTAAAATCTACAATCTCTTACAATTATTAAAACGCCCTCATAGGGGTCCATAATCCAAACTTAATCCAAAACATCCTAATACTATAATCAAACAACAAGCAAGCATAACTTCGAATGAAATTTCCCTCGGGATACTTCTAAGTCTGCTAACACAATCACCAAACTATTCTTCTTTCACTTCACCTAAAAATGATACTCGAAAACGTCAACAATAATGTTGGCGAGCTCGTAGGTTTGTCCTTAAACCCAAAAGTTGTGCCAATATTTCAAACAGTGGACAATAGTGCTATATGACAGTGAATATATGCAAACAACTTTAGCATCACCGCTAATCAATAACCATATGCCACTTACGCACCTAAAGGGCCTACAAGCTGGAGCACTAAAATTAGGGCAGGACCACACACAAACCTGGGTAGGCATACCCATCCGCTCCAATAATCACACAAATACTGGGTAGGCATACCCATCCGCTCCAAACAATCATACAACACATAATATTCACATAGCAGTCATAAGCACATATCTTGTCCCAGAAACAAAACCATATTTCACACAGATCAGTTCAAAACATTTCAAAGCACATTTGAGTATCATTTTGTTAGGAATATTTGTAATACTTAGTTTCTACTAGTAGATATGTAGTTCCTACTGGTAGAATACTTAGTCTTGGTAAAGTCAAATAGTTATTCCAGGATAAGATTTTAGTTAGTTAGAAATAAGGATATGCATGAGCTAAATAAGGAAGATATTCATGCATATCAATCTCACGCGTTTTTAGTAAATGCTGATTAGGGTTTCTCCACTATAAAAGGAGAACCTACGGCTTAGGGAAGGAGACAGATTCAGAAAACACATTTCTCCTTGTTAATTAATAGAAATCCATAGAAGGATCTTTTAGTTTTTATTAGTCATGTTCTTCTTATTAGTTGTGTCTATATTCCGCGTAGACATTAGCTTTCTTAAGCAAGAGTCTCTCTTGTGATTAGCTTGTGATTACATAGGTTAATCACCACCCTTAACAGGCAGTAAAGATCTATCTAGAGTGGGATCCTACAAGTGGTATCAGAGCTTGTTGAGAGTCTCTCATAAGAAGAATATTCCTGGATTCAAGATCCTTATAAACCTTACAACCAAACACCTCTATATACCTTTAAAATGGCAGGATCTGACAATGATAGCGATGATGCTAGTGTTCATAGTGAAGCCACCATTCCTCAACAACAACGAAACATTCAACCTCAAATCATTACCACTGTCTCAAACAACAATGCAAAGTTTCCTTATTTGAAGAAGGATGAGTATGAGGTCTGGGCTATGAAGATGGAATACTGGATCACAAACAATGATATGAATATCTGGAAGGTGATTCAAAATGGCAATAGCTTGAAAAGGACTGGAAGAGATTGTGATGGAAGGGTCATTATACTTCCCCCAACGACTGCTGATGAACACATTGCTGTTCAGAGGGAATCAAAGGCAAGAACTACCTTGCTTCAGTCTATTCCTGATGATCATGTGGCTGATTTCCATTATATGGATGATGCAAGGGATATATGGAATGCAGTCAAAGCTAGGTTTGGTGGAAATGCCGAATCTAAGAAGATGAGAAAGTCTATGCTGAAGCAAGAATTTTCAGAGTTCAGAATTAGTGAAGCAGAGGGATTGCACAAAGGGTATGACAGAATGCAGAAGATTCTAAGTCAGCTTAACCAACTCAAGGCCAAGCCAGAGGATGAAGATATTAATCTCAAGTTTCTAAGAGCTTTGCCTTCATCATGGTCTCAGGTAGCTTTAACCTTGAAAACCAAAGGTGGACTTGAACTTCTTTCTTTTGATGATTTGTACTACAAGTTAAAGACTCTTGAGGTAGATATCAAAGGATACTCTACTTTTTCTTCAAGCCAATCTGCAGGTCCAAGCCATTCTGCATTTGTTAGTACCACACGATCAAACTTGTACAACTAACAACTATAGCATCAAAATAAAACCCAAAAGGACAAATTAAAATTTAAAATTTGAAAAACTTACAAAAAATCTCAAAAATGTAGATTTCCGACACGACCGAGACAACCCAAAACGTTGTTTAAATGAATACCCAAACACTCGTATCAACCGAATATCACGTTCTCGATCAAAGTTGGAAAATTTATGGTGGATTGTGGTGGTGTAGGTGGCGGCCGAATAAACACACACACACACACACACACACACTTATGTGTTTTTTTTTAAAATGAAATGGACAATGAATGGAGTGTTAGTGGTATAAGGAATATACTTGTACAATTTAGACACATTAGCTAGAAAATGGCCATTTTGTTAACCTCTTTGACTTTCTTGACCGGATGGCATCCTATAGGGTGTCGGGTCTTTCTTTTCGTGTCGCGATCACTTAAATACTCGTAAAACTCAACCGTAAAATTTACCCCAAAGTTAATTAGCATTTTTATTCACTTCAAAAATATCTTACCATTAACCTATAGTAATTTATAACAAGACAAACGATATATTTTTCACTTTAAACACTTTCAAAACTCATCTTGAACAATAACGACGTGTCCGATTCGGTATTTTTTGGCATTTCTCAAAACACACAGGTCAAAACCACCACGAAAAACAATAACACAATAATACATTCCAAAAGAGATTATTAATCACAATTCCTCACAATACTCATAAAAATCATCACCGTCAACACGGTACAAAATCAAAATAAACTAACAAAAGTCAAATAGTCAAAGGGCTATAAATGAAATATTTAGAACACAAAAAGGGCAAAGGTTACAATATTCTTGTATAAAATATGTTTTATTAATTCAATAAACACATATCCAAACGCTCCATATCAAAGATCACATATCGCCCAAACAAACATAAGATGACTACTCCATAATCAAAGAGATGAAGATCATAACAATCATATAAATTCCATAAAACTTCATATTTAAAGAGTTGTAAAAATTATACCGAATAGTTACAAGTTCAATGATTCGACAATTAGTTTTCCTAATCGAAAACTATTCTAAGACCCAAGCTATCAATTCTGATCGTCCTGAAACTGTAAGTATTGTCACCACTCTTAAAATCCGTGATTAGATGGTGTGGAATGATGAGAGAGTTGTTGTGTGAGAGATATCAAAATGGGAGAGCCAAGGCCTCTTTTTATAGGTTGTTCGAGGGGAAAAGTGCAACGCACTTTATAAAAAGTGTGGCGTACTTGGTGAGTTAATGCGGTCTTCAATTAATTCCATTAATTCTCTTAAACTCGATAGGAAGTGCGGCGTACATAAAGAAATGACCGGCGCACTTCGTGATGGTGGAAAGTGTGGCGCACAATATAGATTGCGTACTTTGTCGGTTTCTTGGATCTTCTTCTTGTGAATTGTATGTGTATGATATATGATGAGATGATTTCATCCCAAGCTTCCAAAGGCTGTATTTATAGGCTAGAAATTACTTAGGGACCAAGTTGGGGATGTATGTGGATGGATTTTAGGCCAAATTCACAAATTAATTGCATCTTCATAAAGTGCGCTGCACTTATAGGAAAGTATGGCGGTTTTGGTAACATTTTAGCTCTTAAATGTTTCTTTAAGTTGTAGATAATTGAATTCTCTTTCCGTGGCCGCTTGAATCAACAAAATCCAAGTTCGTATGACCGAGTTATGACCAAAACAGTGGACATGTGTAAGGAGATCATTAACTTTAGTTTACTTCTTCATTTAAGCTTCAATTCTTCGTGTTTTCTTGCTTCAATCTTCGTGTTCCTTTCCGTTTTCCTTCGAACCACGACACTAACCTAGAACCTACAATAGGCCATATACTAGATAAGGAGTGTAAGACCAGAAAGTGTTCTTATGAATTAGGACAAAATAGATATGGGCATAAAAGCAATCTGTGAAAACGTATGTAGAAATGCGATAATATAAAGGCAATGAGCGTTAACAAATCTCCTCACACTTAAACGAGTTGTAGCTCGATGCCTCGTACTCTGCGATAACATCCAAAGAAAATGATAATTCAGGACTTCTGAAAATTCCTACTACGATATGATCAAGAACAAGCACAAATACGTCTTTTTACATTTTTTGAGACATACCTAATGAATATATATATATCACATAATAGTCATATACATAATTAAGTTCATATATATTATATACTATATATATCATATATATATAAACCCTAGTATCAACTACAATATCATCGCACAACGAGGAGATAGTCAGCAGAGAAAGAGAGAGAGAGAGAGAGAGAGAGAGAGAGAGAGAGAGAGAGAGAGAAAGAGTAGGCATCAAGTGAGAAGTAAATAAAATAAGAAAATGGTGAGAAGTGACCTCAAACCACACATTTAAGATGCAATGACTTGCATAGATGCTTTTTTCATTTAGATGCACCATTTTGAGTTCGAACGTTAATTCGATGCGTATAAGGTGCCAATTGATTTTCCCTGAATTTTTGGACACATGTTAAGAGGAACAAAAAACAAGAGAAAAAAATGAATGCATATAATAAACGGTATATGCAATCTAATTTAAAAACTAGAAATCACATTAGATGCGTTATAATGCACTAAGATTATATAAATGCATCTAATTTAAAGTCGGTGCATCTCGGATATGCGGTTATAGTTACTTCTTATCCTTCTTATTTTAAGAAAACTTCTTATTTGATCCTAACTCTGTATATATATATATATATATATATATATATATATATATATATATATATATATATATATATATATATATATATTTTGAATTTTTTTATTGGGTGTGAAATTATCAAAAATATTTTTGGTTTTTTTAATAAAGAAGCGCAAAAGGCGCAACACCCCCCTCCCACACTTAAAGGTTTGCTTGTCCTCAAGAAAATAAAGAAAGAAATAAGCTTTACAAAACAAAAATTGAATTTTGAAAAATATTTTTGGAATTTTAATATGCGAAAACATGGATGTTTGACAATAACCAACGATCTTCAAGCTGTAATAACATGACTAAGCACCTCACGAATAAGGAAAAATATAATTCACTCAAACACTCGTATGTGATGTAATACAAAGTAAAAGGAAAATCACACTTAATTTCTTAGACATGATCCATTAAGTTACCATAGGCTTGTACAAGAAACAAAACTGCACCGACATGGCGTAAGCACGAGGTATAATTATCAAAAGAGGACTTTTATTCGGGTTGTAATGTACAGGCTAAGAGTTAATAAGGGTGTGGATACGGCATAGAAAATATATACTGGAAATGGTTTTATAATATACATGTCGACAAGTCTAAGAAACTCATGTTGCTAGTTACGACAATCCACAAACCTGCGAGGTAACCGAACTTCTCATCAATATATCCGGCACATATCATAATATAACAATTCAACTCTTATTCATCTCTGTTTCTTCTTATTCTTTCTTTTTTTCGATTTTTTTCTTTTTTTCACCTCCATTCTTCTCATTCAACTAACAATTTCCCCACACTCAGTATAAGCATACACCAAAAAAATACGAAACACGAAGATGCGCATCTTCATCTTCGTTGAAATGACACAACCCTCATAACAAAGTGCGAACAAACCATAAGCAAAAATCAACAAATCATACCAAGCAACTAGCAACCAACCATAGGGACTTTCGACAAAGGGTAAGGCTAGGCTAAAGGTTATATTTTTTTGTATTTTTTTAGTGGATGAGAAAAATTAATAGAATGGCTCAGAGGTTAAACTAGGGGTATCTAGCACTAAAGATGAGTGTTAACATAAGGGTTTTATTTGGGTGGTTAGCTAATCAGTGTAATTAGCTAAAAGAATAAATAATATGAAATGAAATGGCCATTGGGTTAAATGCTAAGTTGCCTCTTTATCACTTAAAAATACCTCTATCACATGAATGTGATCTCACTGCGGTCTCGTAATGATTTCAAGCACAAGTTCTAGAATCAATAAATCACGGACACACACGTATAATTTTTAAGCCGATACCAATGCTCCAGAAAAGGCGACAAATTACAAATACACAGCCGTAACGACGGATGAGACACTTGCAATTGCATTCAAACCTTAACTCGAGAAAGCTAAAGGCAAAATTATCTTAGGTATCAAAGATGGATACCTGAATTCCTTAAGATCTAAACCTTATATTTTTTGGGTGATTGGTATAAATGCGCAAGTAATGTCATCGATCCCAAGTCGAATTTGCTTTATCAATCAGGACACATCTCTGGTTTCAAAAACTTTATTTTATTACTATGTTTTATTCTAATACATTAACCTAAGTGACAACAGATTTAAAAATAAATTAGATTTTTAGATAACAAAGGGTGAACAAAAGTTTATACTTTTAATAATGAGTCTTGTATGCGTTGCGATGCTTGATTCACACGACTCAAATTTATGAGGAATCACTTAAGATGAAAGTATATACACTACTAATATGAGAAAATGTACAGAGAAGAATGTTTAGGATTGAGTTAAAAATGATTGAAAATTTTATTCTTTTTATAAGCCAAGGAACCACAAGAGGCTCCTGGCACGGATTCGACATATCCATTTTGAAAGGATTCGACCAGTGTTACGAAAGGATCCGCCACCAGGCTATAAATAGAAATGTTATTTGACAAGACAGTTTACTTCCATGTTCGTGATGTGACAGTGAAAGAGAGTCACTCCTTGTGATGTCATGAGTGATGTAAAATTCACAAGATATTTTATGTTTAAGAAATGTGTTAAAAATATAAAGTATATATGTATACTTTAAAATGAAAGTGACTTGTTTAAAAATATGCAAAGTGCAAGTATATTTGGTTAACTTGAAAATATGAAAGGTGTAAGTAATCCTCACTTGGTTACTTAAAAAATGTGTAAGTAACTTTGTTGGTATACTAACAAAAATAAAATGTGCAAATTAACTTTGTATACTAGCTAAAAATGTGAGTATACTTTCTAGTATACTATATGCATGCAAAAAGTATTTTTCCTTGATCATGACTCGACGTGTTTAAACAATCATCTATTTATACCTTCATTGACTGCGAAGATGGTTAAAACCTTACGTTTAAAACTTATTTATTTTAAACTTTACGTAATACGATTTAATATTTGTCGTTAATAAACTTAGAAGATCGTAAAATATAAATAAACTTTTTACACGATTATTTATATTAACAGAATTGTCGTCTTTCCTCTTACTCGACAAAGGTGGGTCTTTCAATACAGGTATGAATATGATATTTGAGGTATTAGGTTAACTCGCAACGAGGTTTAAACTTAGAGAGATGCCAAAAATAAGTCCTCTCGGTTTTAATAAACACCACTAAATATATTGTTTAAAAGCCTTTAGCTAAGGCCAAAACTCATTTTCTCAAACCTAGGACATTATATAATATCAAACAAAAGTATTCATATGACCATAATCCGTGCCTAATACGTATTCTCGAATCACGTAACGAGTTTACTCCCTTATTGGTCATACTAGGTCAAGGTCACTTTGCGTAAACACGTCCTTTTACTTTACGGGAAGTGCTTTACTTATGATACAATTCACTTAGCTTGTTTGCATTAAGGTAATTAGTGATTATGCTAATTGTTGCCTAATCATGGATTATGTCATATTGATTATTTAAATTTAGGATATCTTGATGTTTAATGTCCTTTGTATACTTTTATCTCTCAACAAACAAAGTCGCACACACTCCAACATAAACATTTTATGTCTTCCACATTCCTTACACAATCTTATTTATTCCTTACACTTTCATAAACATTCTACCAATCATTTCTATATCTCCAAAATTTTAAGCATTATACCACTTACACATTCTCACACATTAAACCTCTTCCCTAATTAAAAATTAAACCTCTTTTCACCATTCTTTCACAACAAGCTTGAATTTGAATATGTCAACTCACACTTTTTACACACTTACTTCTAAAACACTCAACCCTCTCACAACTCTCAACAACAATATTCGAAAGACTATTATTTATTCATGCTTGTCCCCTTCTTCCCAATATAGGTTCTTATATGTCACATTCAACTCACTTTACAACCCACCTCCAACTCACTCACTCACTCATCTAGTTAACACATATTTAAATTTTGAATTTTAAATCTCCCCGTCACAACATCCACACTTCTTTTCTAAGTTGTGGATATTCTAAGAATATTCCATTCTATGCCAACCAACTTAACCAACTCTACACTCAACCTCTTAAAACTTTAATTTGAATTTTGAAATTTAAATATGAGATGCAATCTATTATCCAATTATTAGGGAATACCCAAAGATAAACCATTTGTCCATTGGTTCTTTTCTTTATCTTTGAAAATGGACAAACACCCTAAAACTATCTTTTAAACACTTCACAATATGTTTTATCAAATGAATATTTAAGTTGGTTAACCTTAAAACACTTTGAGTGTTAGAATGAACTTGGAAAGGTTAAAGCGTGAAGTGCGCTTGGGGGTTTAGGAAGAACAAATATTTAAAAAGCCAAAACTAGGACAATGACTCCAGCACGTTGGCGCGTGGGCAGTTCACCAGTCACGGCGTGTATTTTGCCAATCCTTAGTTTTGGCCTATAAATACCTCCTTGTGGCTAGTGTATTCCTCGCCTTTTGTCATTTATTCTTTCTGTCTATTTTTTCTCTCCATCCCTCTACGTTTAACACCTTTTGTATTATAATCTATTCTCTTATCATCTTTGAAAGAACACATGTCCACAAGAGAGGCACACAAGTGCCTGATCCACACTTGTGTGTTGAGTCGAGGGTCTTCTTTTATATACACTTTCTATTAGAATCAAGTCTCTAGGTTAGGTTAGGACTTGATTTAAACAAACCATTGTTATTCATTTGATTTAGTTGTAAGTGAAGTCGTGTACCTTTGTAGTCAAGCCTAAATCGTGTGTTGATCTAGTGAGGTTTTGATACTTCCAATGGGGAAGTTCTTTGTGGTATTTTTGGTTTAGTCGAATCACGAGTCTTTATGGGTGGTTTCCGAAGGCGGAATACCATAGAGAGTAGCTCTTCTTTGTGAGCGCCGATTTTAATGCATTGTAGAGTGAAGTTGTATACGGTTTATAGTTCACCATAAGGATTATACTAGAGTTATAGTATATGTGTCGTGAATTCGCAATTGTACGTACGGATGCTATAAACCCTCATCCCTAACCAATATATATCGTGGTGTCTATCTATCCCCCTCTCTCTCTATCTCTTGGTTATTTGGTTGTTTAGTTTAGTAAACCACTGTCACTTTATGACTTGAAGTTTTATAAACTTCGGAAAATTAGAAAAGACCGTACTCACCCCCCCTTTATGATTCTACAAAGTTCAAGTAAGTTTTTTTTATATCTTAGTGTAACACTTTCTTATAGTGATTATTTAATACAAGTTTGATTTTTATCTCGAGATTATAATGCTAATTAGTTTAATTGGTCTAAAAGTTTAATCGATGTTGTTAGTCCTCTTGTGTGATTAGTAGGGCACCATAGTGTTCTTAGGAGGTTTTAAAGATTCCAATACTAAAATTATGGGTAGCCAACTTTAGGCTTATCAATTACAGAGTAAAAAGTGCGAGTTACAAACTTTCCAAAACTTAATAGAAGACATTATGATTATGACCACTAAGTTTGATGTTATCCTGATCATTAAGCATTTCATAAGACATAACTAGGTTGAAGGTATGCATTAAGCCGTATCAATTTTAGTCGAGGGTAAAAGTAGATGCAAGGAGCCATAATCATGTCTTAAATTCATAATGTTAATTAGTTTAATTTGACACTCTTAGGTGTCGCAAGGCATGAATTTGATAACATGGTAATGATAATGCCAACATTATGACGTGTTGATAACCTTGAACAAATTGACCTTTTTTTGTCTCCCTCTATCTCGTATGGCACCTAAAACTAGCCTTTAATCATACAATCCCATTAAACCGCTCTCATCCTTGGAGGATTCTTGTGGTTCTTCCTTATTATTATGCTCTTTTTTAGCAGCTCATGATGGACCACTTGAATTTGCACGAATAGAAGATGCTACTGGTGCCAACGCCAAGCAAGCCATTGACAAAATCATTTAGCCGCAAATCTAATTTATTTTAAACATTCGGTAAACGGGCAAATTATTATTGGGCCATCAAACTGTTGGAAAATTTTAGTGGAAAATGTGTTTTCATTAACTTTGGACATAGATAATTATTAGTAAATATAATTATTAAATG
>BQNB010025856.1:0-59193 GCA_026074375.1 Tanacetum coccineum
CAGCCTCGTTGGGACATAACGACCCGGGAACACTCTATACTGCTTCCGGTTTTCTTGATCTCGCGGATTCTCATCCTTGAATTTACTTATATCATATATATATACGTTTTAAGGAGTAAGTATCATCGTGATCACCTATGTTGTCAAAAGTTAAGTGAATTTCATAATGAAATGCGTTTCACTCACAAACTCAATCCTTACAACCGGTATGCCCATAGTTTATCAGCCCTTCACATCTAAACCAATGAAATTATCTCCTAAATAACATCCCACACTCATTCTCTAATCATCCAATCATTTCCACTTTCTAGCAAGTGAAGAACACAAAGAAGATATTCAAGCTTCAAGTGTTGTTGAGTCACCACAATGTCGTGTCTTTTATTTTTCTTCCACCATGAAAGTACTCCTACCTCATTTTACATATCCACCTTTGTTCGTCAACATTGACAACCAAAAAAACACCCATTTATGGATTCACAATCATCCACCTTTATCCCTATAGGATCACATACACATCATTTTAACATACCATGCTTGTCATTGTTAGTGAAAACGATATATTAACCTAAACCGTCTTTGTCAACCTTTAGTCAACACCTTCCTTCTCCATTCATGCTCACCCTTCTCTATTTTCCACTTCATGAAATCATTTTCATTCACATCTAAGAGCGTATCATGTTTATGTTCATCTTATTCTTTTTAACTCTTTTAGAGTTTATATTTTGGCATATCTCACCAAGATATTAGATGACACTCGTCTATTTTTTAAAGTATGTCTCCTAAACAAATCATCCTATCATCTAAATAAAGAAATATGAAGAATATTGTTATGACATTCTATACGCCGTATCCATCAAGGAAGATACGACGTATCTATGCCTGAACTTCACAAGAAACCACGAAGAACTAAAGACTTATACGTCGTATCCAGAAGACCTCTATATGCCGTATTCTATTTCAAGTATCTAAATATGTTGGGAATAAATCTTCATCAAGAGTTAATACTGCCAAGGTATAACTAACAATACTAATGGAGTTAGTACTGCCAGTACAAACTTAGTACTGCCAGTGTTAGTTAATGCTGCTAGAAGAAAAGTTAATACTGCTGATGGTTAATGCTGTTGACTTGGAGATAAGGATGCAAAGAGATAAATATGGAATGTATATCTTATGTATTTTAGGAAGATACGAATATGATTATAATTGTAATTGATCCTAAAAGTTTGGAAGTTATCTTGTAAAGGACTCCTTATGGTGTATAAAAGGAGATCCTAGGTTAAGGTTTTACATACTTAAGAGACAGATATACATCTTAGAGAAAGAACATATAGCTTCAAGGTTGTAACCCTAGTACTAAGCAAGAGTACTCGTATTATTGATCTAATAATATTGAAGCATTTTGTGTTTTATTCATTGTTCATTGTTTAGTATTGTTTCATTGATTAATACTTCTAGAGTATTGAAGTGTAGATTCCGCATACACTTTGATATACAAACAAAGTCTCTACCATTGTTATTTTGGATTCATCCAAGGTAACATACACTTTACAAGGTAAAGAATCGATCAAGGCTTAGGATCAACAAATGGTATCAGAGCTTCTACTGCCAAACAATTTTGGAGAACTGCTGAAGCTTCTACTGACACTGATGGGGAGGTAACAATCACTGCTATCATTGATGTCCAATCCAAGACTATCACTGAAGCCTCCTTAAGAAGACATCTTAAGTTGGAAGATCATGATGGTATCACTTCTATTCCCATCTCAGAGATTTTTGAGCAGCTTGCACTCATGAGGTATCAAACAGGTTTAGATAAGTTAACTTTTCAGAAGGGTGTTTTCTCACCTCAATGGAGGTTTCTTATACATACTCTACTTTATTGTCTTAGCCCTAAGAAGACTGCTTGGGAGCAGTTTAGTAGTAACATAGCTACTGCTCTTATCTGATTAGCAACAAATAGGAAATATAACTTCTTTAGGCAGATTTTTGAACATATGGTCACAAACATAGGAAGCCCCCATAAGTTTTTTAAGTATCATAGGTTTATTTAAATTTTCCTAGATATGCAGAAGAAACAGCTTAAGACACATTCCAGCATATATCATGTACCCTCTCTAAATAACAAGGTTTTTAGCAATATGAGGAGGCTTACCAAAGGATATACAGGGGTAGAAATTGGGTTATTTCCTACTATGCTTCCTTCATCTACACCTGCATCTTTACCTAAACCTTCATCTTCACCATCAAGGATCACATCATCACCTTCACTATCATCTGAACCTTCCACTAAACCTTCCTTTGAACCTTAACCTTCACCTGATGCAGAGTACCATGTTCCAACATCCAATGAATCACCTCTCCATGATGTTTATTCACATGGAAGTGATGAGGGTAGCTTGAAACTAAATGAATTGACGAATTTGGTTACCAAACAATCTGAGAATTAGAGTCTTAGAGGATGATTTGAAGAAGATAAAGCAAACTTACAGTTCTGCATTCACTAAGCTTATTCTCAGGATAAAGAAGTTGGAGTCTAAAGTCAAGACTGGGAAAGCAAGGAAGAGAGCAAGGGTTGTGCTTTCAGAGGATGAAGAAGATGATTCTTCCAAACAGGGGAGGATAGATGAAGACCCTAATACCTACTTTGCTCAAGATGATGAAGTTGTTCATGATCAAGATACTACTGAAGAAGGACAACTAGAAGATAGTACTGCTGGTATTACAGTTAGTACTGCTCCTATAAATATTAGTACTGCCAGAGAAACTAGTAGTACTACTAGTAGAGTTGTATATGGCAGAAGGAATAAAGAGGCAAGGAAGGATAAAGGCAAAGCAATCATGACTGAACCAAAACCTAAGAAAAAGTCCAAGAAGTTATTGGAACAAGAGAGACAGGGTTTAGAAGAAGCTATCAGATTACAAGAACAAGTTGATGAAAAGGAAAGAGCTCAAGTAGCAAGAGATGAAGAGATAGCAAGACAGCTCTTATCATTGGATGAAGAAAGAGTTACAACTGATCCTAAGACAACTAAGGATATTGATTGGAATGATCCTTCAGTTCAAAGGTATTGGAATATGAAGAATAAACCAAAGTCAGAAGCTCAAGCAAAGAAGAACATGATTGTCTACTTGAAGAATCAAAGTAATTACAAGATGAAAGACTTTGAAGGAATGAGCTATGATGAGATTAGGCTAATTTTTGAAAAGGTATGGGATTTCAATCATAACTTTGTGCCTATGGATTTGGAAATTGAAAAGGAAAAGAAGAAGTCTGATGAGTTTCAAGTAGAACAAATTGAGAAAGATACTACAGGAAAGAGGAAGAAATCTCTTCCTAGAAAAAGAACACGAAGTACTACAAAGCGACAAAAGGTGGAACTAGATGATGAGAAGGAAGATCTCAAAGGTTATTTAGACATAGTTCCAAGAGAAGATGTTGCTTTAGATGTTGATTCACTCTCTACAAAGTATCTAATTATGGATTGGAAGACTTACACTTTGTCAGAAAACTTCATGTACTACAAAATCATCAGAGGAGATGGAAGCTCAAAGAACTACAAGATTCTGAGTGAGATGTTATATGATTTTGATAGACAAGATATAGTGGAGTTATACAGGCTGGTCAAAGAAAGGTATAGTTCCTCAAAACCAGAAGGATATGATTTAATGCTGTGGGGAGACTTGCATACACTTTTTGAGCCTGATGAGGAGAGTAAAATATGGATGAATCAGAATGAGTATAATTTGATAAGTTAGATTTATGTGATTTATGTGGAGTTCACATTCTGCTGATGCAAAATGGAATTGCCATACATATGCTTATAGAAAAGAAGTATCCTCTAAGTCAAGAAATGATATCAAAGATGCTGAGTAAGAGATTAGAGGTTGATCAAGAAAGCACACAAGCATATGAACTACTGAAGTTCATCAGATCACAAGTGAAGAAGTAGATAAGTGTTTGAAAGAATCATCATCAGAAGACAAGAAGATTTAATCCAGAAAAAACTTGAGATTAGAGGCTAAATCACAAGTTTAGGGGAGGATTGTTGGGAATAAATCTTCATCAAGAGTTAATACTGCCAAGGTATAACTAATAGTACTAATGGAGTTAGTACTGCCAGTACAAACTTAGTACTGCCAGTGTTAGTTAATACTGCTAGAAGAAAAGTTAATACTGCTGATGGTTAATGCTGCTGACTTGGAGATAAGGATGCAATGAGATAAATATGGAATGTATATCTTATATATTAGGAAGATTTGTATATGATTATAATTTTAATTGATCCTAAAAGTTCGGTAGTTATCTTGTAAAGGACTCCTTGTGGTGTATAAAAGGAGATCCTAGGTTAAGGTTTTATATATACTTAAGAGAGAAATATACATCTTAGAGAAAGAACATATAGCTTCAAGGTTGTAACCCTAGTACTAAGCAAGAGTACTCGTATTATTGATCTAATAATATTGAAGCATTTTGTGTTTTATTCATTGTTCATTGTTTAGTACTGTTTCATTGATTAATACTTCTAGAGTATTGAAGTGTAGATTCCGCATACACTTTGATATACAAACAAAGTCTCTACCATTGTTATTTTGGATTCATCCAAGGTAACATACACTTTACAAGGTAAAGAATCGATCAAGGCTTGGGATCAACAAGTTGTTGGGAATAAATCTTCATCAAGAGTTAATACTGCCAAGGTATAACTAACAGTACTAATGGAGTTAGTACTGCCAGTACAAACTTAGTACTGCCAGTGTTAGTTAATACTGCTAGAAGAAAAGTTAATACTGTTGATGGTTAATGCTGCTGACTTGGAGATAAGGATGCAATGAGATAAATATGGAATGTATATCTTATATATTAGGAAGATTCGTATATGATTATAATTGTAATTGATCCTAAAAGTTCGGTAGTTATCTTGTAAAGCACTCCTTGTGGTGTATAAAAGGAGATCCTAGGTTAAGGTTTTATATATACTTAAGAGAGAAATATACATCTTAGAGAAAGAACATTTAGCTTCAAGGTTGTAAACCCTAGTACTAAGCAAGAGTACTCGTATTATCATTAATAATATTGAAGCATTTTGTGTTTTATTCATTGTTCATTGTTTAGTACTGTTTCATTGATTAATACTTCTAGAGTATCAAAGTGTAGATTCCGCATACACTTTGATATACAAACAAAGTCTCTACCATTGTTATTTTGGATTCATCTAAGGTAACATACACTTTACAAGGTAAAGAATCGATCAAGGCTTGGGATCAACAAGTGGTATCAGAGCCATGGGGCTCTTGATCTAGGATCTTACAAGGTTATGTTTTGTCTCGAATCTATGAAGAAAGAAGGTTTGGTTTGTATTTGGAATTGTTAATACTACTGCCGTTGATTGATATCGGTTGATACACACGTTTGGATATTGAACAAAACTATTTTTCATAATAGTTTATTCTTATTGGTTATATGGCTATTATTTTTAGGATTTATTAAAGATGTGATTACGAAGACGATTGATTATCATTTATTTAATGTTGTAGTTGAATTTCATAAGTGCGTGTTCTTATCATATCTTAAAGTGGGTGTTACACTTTGAAGATAACTTGTTCGTTTAATATGGTGTTGACGAAGACTTGCAAAATCTAGCAATGTGTGATTTTTCTTATGGTGCTCAATGCTCACATTCGCTATCACTTAAAGGAGTTACGTTATTGTGCTCAGTGTCTCATTATAGAGGATGAGGATTTTGTCAAGAGGTTGCGGTCTACTTATATTTCCTGGTTTCGGTATAAGTTCGACGTCACGTGGATAAACAAGACATAAGACACAAGTTTGGGATATTCTACTTCTTCATCAAGTTCGTTATACTCAGTTTTCTTCATCAGTGATCATTACGTAGAGCCTACATAGTTCGAGGAACAAAGTCTTTATAAAGAGCATTTATTTGTTCATAATCAATTGTCCAACAATTCTGTTTATTTGCAACAGCAATTGGATCATTTATTTTTTCGTACACTTTTTGTTAGCTTTTGGAAGCATCATCAAGAGTGTCCTCAATATCTTTAACATTTAAAGGAATATCTGAATTACCCAAACTAGTTGCAAGATATAACTTTGGACATTGAGAAATTACTTGCTTGGGTGTATAAGGATTCGGATATCCCAAACCATGTTTTAATTGCTGATCATACACAGATAACGGCTTTGGTCCAAGCATAAACATCCCTTGTAAGGAATCGCCAAGTTTCAAAATTAGATCAACATTCTTTTTCAGTTTTGCCTCAAGATCTAGAACAGTGTCATGATAACTATCCTCATTTTCACTCATTTGCCTTTTTAAAATTAAATGAGACTTTTGAAGTTCCTCATTTTTCCGTTTGTAATCTTTGACATCTAAATCTAATTTATCTCGTTGTTTTTCTAGATCTCGAATGATATCTCGATCACGAACAAATTGAGACTGGGCTTGTTGACTAAAATGTTTTGCTCGTTTATCGGCCTTAAGAAATTCGTTGAGATAATTATTATCCCCGTTTATGTTTTCCAAAACCCAAACCCTTTCCTTATACAACTCAAGCTGACTAGTCAAATTCGTGTTTTGTTTTTGAACTTTTTGAGCAAATAATTGTTGTTTCTCAGCTTCTTGATATGCATTTCTAGCTAATTTCTCTAACGCACATAGATCAGGAACATGTGTATCTTTTTCAACACTGCCACTATTAACATTCCCATTGGGTGAATCAAATATAATATCGCTATCAATTTGATCATCACCAATGGTACTGTTAATAATTTTAGTATGAGTTGGATACATTTGTTCTTCATTCTCATTGATGGATGAGGATTGTACCTCACATATAAATGCAGAATCATAGCTTGGCCCAGCATCAGAAGTATTATCAGCTAGTTGAATTCTGGCCATTAAGCATATGTTTGCACTGAGTTCTTCTATTTCTTCCATTCTTGAAGCATCAGCAAAGAGAAAATCATTCTGCTCATCGGTAAGAATTACTCTAGTTTCATCCTGTTTTGCCAACAACATTTGTTCCATGAAGTATTTTGAGTCCCGAACTCTTGGCTTTGGACAATTCCTAGCATAATGTCCTTTTCCACTATAGTTGTAGCATTGAACAGTTGAAGTATTTCCTGAAGACGAGGTTCGAAGGGTCCTTTAAACATTTCTGGTCTCATTTGGAGCATTCGATCCCTCAACAATTTCCTCTTGAACATAAGCTCATCTATTATTTCTTCCAGCACTACCAGAGTTCCTGCTTTGAATATTTACCATGTCTCCTTGAATGATTGCTTGGTTTCTGGTGTTGGATGAAGTGCGAAGATGATTATTTGTTGGATTAGAAAAATTTTGAGTAATGGCTCGAGCAAGTAACAACATTGCAGATGCTAGGGGATCTTCAGAATTGGTGTGAACATCATCATGTTGGTACTCATCGTCATAATCAACCACAGACGTAGGATGTGTCACATAATAAGATGATGTGTTTCTGGAAGATGAACCCGTGTATGCTACGAGAGCCAAAGGATCATGAGACTTTTCTAACTTCTTTGCTCTTGAGACATTAACTAGTTTCTCGAATTACTAAAGGTAATCAAAAAGATCATCAAACGTATCCACTGTCAAACGTTTAGCAAGATGAACTTGGGTGATATATTCCAACCATTCCGTTTACAAGCTATTCAGAAACTTTGTGTTAATTGTGACGATTGGAAAATGCATGTCATTTCTTTCTAAATCGTTCATTAACTAAGCAAAATGATTGTACACAGAAACAAGTGCTTCCCCTGGTTCAACAACAAACTGATCAAATTCGTTTGTAAAACGAGTTTCTCTGTCAACTTTGTTTTGTATAGTTCCCCTCATCAGACGTTCAACTCTTTTCCACATGTGCTTGGCCGAAGTGCAAGCATCCACATAATTATAAATGTCATTTGGAATAGAAAGAAGAATCAGATTTATGAGCTCAATTTCAGCATTATAATGCAATAACGCATCTCCTTGTAAATCCTCTACAGTTTGCAATTTCGGTACTGTCAAATTATTAGGAATGAACATTTCAAATTGATAAGGACCTTCATCAAGTGCTTTGTTAAGCCACTTTTGGTTTTCTCTCTTTCGATTTATATATCGTCTAAATCTACTTGCCCACGGTATATAACTACCCCCTTTCAAGCATGGGAGGCCTAGTCTCAGAACCGGCATCAGTGAGGGATTGTTGATATGTTTTGGATGTTGACATTTCTTATGATTCAAAGATTGGATCTTTGTAGACGAAAATGAGTGATATTTGTGATAAGATTTCCAAACTCGATAACAATTATCAAATTCGGACAACACTATTCTTGGATAACATGTAGTCTGAAAGTCGGTACACTTCTCGAACAGAACAAAAACTCGGACAATGAATACTAACAAACTCGGTACACTTAAAACGTATTAAACTCGGAAATACTCTTAATCCAAAAATCGATTATTTTGTTACAGTAAAAAAATTCAATTATATCAAACTCGATAGAACCGAGTCTTGAAAAATTCGTTGACTATGGATTAACAATAACCACAAACTCGATAAAACCAAAATTTATGATGACTGAATAATCCAAAACACTTATAACGTCAAATTCGATAGAATCGAATTTAAATTCCGATTTTAGAAATTAAAGAATTTGTTTTCAAAAACCCAATTCACGATAAAACTGTGAAATTGTGGAATTTTAACACCTTGTAAGCTTATTTCCGAGAGTAAAATAACTAAGTCCTTATTCACACTTTTTGATAAAACCAAAAATGTGTGAAAACTTATAAAACTCGATATTCAACCGAGTTTATCAATAACCTCCTAATACACGTTTTTTGATAGAACCAAAAATGCGTATATATCTATTACAACACTTTTTCTATCGAAATTAAACTAATAGTGATACTAAAGTTTCCGAAAATATAAGACAATGATCCGAGTCTACTATAACTACTTCCGAGAATGAGAAAAACACTACTGAAAATGCCAACGCCACAAGAATACGTCTCGACAAATCTAATAGAACACTCAATAACGTTCAAACACTCAAAATAGCTGCCAAAACACAACTCGAAAGCTCAAAAATCTCAACCGAATTCACCGAATGTCATCTTGAGGTTCTCGGACGTGTACAAACTCACAAATCGAATCACTCTAATTCTCTAATGGCTATGATACCACTTGTTAGGTCTTGTTTATCTTGAATCATACATAATCAACCATGAAAGCTTAGAGAGAATAGTAGAGGATGGCAAGTATTTAAATTTCAAATGTTATTAAAATGGAGGGAAAAAGGAAAAGTTTATTACAAGGCATCACCTTCTAATGGTGATTAGAAGGGGTATTTATAGGAGAAGGAAGGAGGCTTCCCTTCCTTTATTTTTCTAATGTTTCACTTCTAGTCCCTATTCTTTAGCAATTATGCTATTTCTTACTTTTAGCATAATATACCTTATTAAAAACTATTTTATTCTAAACAAAATAAAGACTAATGACTAAATATAATTAAACCACATAATTGACACTTTTTATGAACCTAACACTCTGTAATGGCTACTTCTTTTAAATAAATCTCATGTTTTAAGAGCTTGATATCTTCTTCATAAACAGACTCATTTTTCTTATAAACTAGCAGTCTTGCTTCTACAGACTCTAAACCTGTTTTATAAGTAATAGCATTTATCTTAGATGTCCTTAAGTCTTTTAACAGTTGTTCATTTTGTTCTTTAAGAATTTTAAAATTTTCCAAACAAGATGATGAACAATTTGAATCAGTAGATACCTCAGAGTTAGAACTTATAGAAGAGTAAGCCATGAGTGCAAAGTTAGTTGGACCTTCTTCTGCTTGATCACTCCAATCATAATCACCAAGACCATCACATGAGATCAAAGCATTGGAAGTAGTTGTCTCCACTGGCACAACCCTTCTTGTGTTCTCCTTATTCTTGTTTTCTTGGTTCCTTGGAGCCCTGCACTCCCTTGCAAAGTGTCTCCTTTTGTGGCAGTTGTAACACTCCACCTTGGACTTATCAAACCCAATGGTTTCAGTACCATTCACAGTAAGCTTTCTTTCAGTGTTCTTCAAGAATCTCCTTGCCCTCATTGTTAGCATAGCCATCTATCACCTCAAGTCCATCTCTTCTAAATCATTAGGATTAATTTATTGCAAGTCCTCATTATCAAGTTGTGGACTGTTTGGTTGACTTGCAAAGAAAGTACATATAACAGCATCACTCAAGTTATCAATTATTATTGAGTTAACAGCAGTAGCTTAAGTGCTAGCAGTTGTAACACCATGAACAGTATTAACTGCTCCATTTGTACTGTTGGTGCTGTTTGAAGATACAAAGGCTATGTTTTATGTGTTTTTTCTTGAGCTTGATGTCCCTTTGACCTCTAGTTCTTAGATCTTTAGGTTGTTATAAAGATCATCTAAGCTTAATGTATCAATCTTAGGCTTGTTCCTCCACATAATGGTATGTGTGTTCCATTCTGATGATAGACTTCTTAAGAACTTCTGATTCACATCTTCTTGTGAGATACTTTCATCATGAATCTCCAACTGACTGATAAGTATTTGAAGCCTATCAAAGGTTTAATCTAATATTAGTGAGCTAGATGCAGTAAAGTTTTCATACTGCTGTTTTAGAAGATTCCTCTAAGTCTTCTTAGTAGTAGCATTCCCTCCAAACCTCTTCTCAATAGCCTATAGTAAAGACTTGGCATCTTTGATTGAGTTAAACTTTAATTGATGTTCATTAGGGATGCCCATCAATAAAGTGCTTCTAGCCTTTAGCTCGAACCTTCTTTGTGCCTTTTCTTCAGCAGTTGAGGGAGCGATTATAGTCTCAACACCTTCAACAAGTTTTGTTATTAGAGGCGCATTACCATTCTTTATGACTTCCCATAAAGAATAATCAACCATCTGGATGTATTGTTCCATTCTCATCCTCCAAAGCTCATAATCACCAGGTTTGAGCATAGGCACTTTTGATGCAGCCACCATATGTACTGAGTCTTGATCCTGTCTTCTTAGCAGGGGGGGATCTTTCCACAATATTCGCGTTCCACCCGTAAGTGAATAAGGGTCCATGATAATGAGGGACTTTTGGCTAATGTAACTGACAGTAGCAATAGAGCATTCATGGTTTATAGTAGGTATCACAGAATTATAAAGTATGTGCGGTTATGAACTCATTAAGTCTTTGAAAAGTAATCACATTGTTATAAGAAAAACGAGTATGTAAAAGAGTTTGTAACAAGCATGTATCCCCCTCGCGGTTTTATAAAACATGTAAAATGAGTAAAGGCGAGGTTATGAACTTCACCTGATAGGTAGATGTAATATATATTCAAAAATGAAAGCTGACGACCTTATCATAATCTTAACAGGGAAGGTTGATATAGCAAATGATAGTAAACAGCCACGTCACGCAACCTGGGTTTGAGCTTCAAGGAGCAAAAATGGTGGAAATGGGTCGTTTCTGGTTGTATTTCCACTTGTATGCCTTGTATCTTGTTCCCGGGGCTTCAAATCTTCAAAGCTTCGCTTGTTTCTTATTCTTAGATCTTCTTAGCACTTAATGGAGCAAAGGATTTCTGCCTATAATGGGTATGAGATAAAAGAGTGGGGGATGAGAATGAAGTGAAGGTTTATGCTTCTATTTATAGTTGAATGAGACCAAGAGGGCTAAGGAACTTCTATGATCTGAACAAGACATGTGTAAGAGCTAGAATATGATGTGTTGAGGCTATGAAAGGAGTTGTGGAGGTCTAGGATGTAGAGTGAAGGTGTTGGACACCATTGATGCTTGACGCGGCTGTTTTGGACAAAAAAGGGGAGATGTGGCTTCAATTTGGACCAAAGAAATGTTGTAGCAGCTGCATAAGCTTCTTAGGGTGCATGTGGATGAGTCATGGAGGTGCTTGCACATGGGTTAGGTTTTAAAATGGGTTAAAATGAAGGAAAATAAGCCGCGGGTCTATTTTGGTATTATGGGGTTCAAACTCAAGTTTTTGGCCAATATTTTGTGGGCATTGACCAAGGAATGATTAAAACATGTCCTTAAGGGTTGTAATATGAAGTATTAACAAAAGTTAGCAAGTGGTTTGGGTTAAAACGAGTTAAAAATAGATAAGATATGTCGCGGGTTCATAAAGGTTCGATTAGGGTTTCTTTAACTTTCAAGGCTTATAATTCGTGTACATTTGATCAAGGATGATAGAATGCTGACCTTGGGCCTTGTATTAATGATTATTAATGAATTTTGATTGGTGGTTTAAGCTAAAATGGGTCAAAATGGAATGATTAAGCCGCGAGTCTATTTAGGGCTTGCATTGAAATTATTAGGGTTTTCTAGGCTTCAATTCCTTGTACATTGTTAAAATAATGATAGATAATGAATTGTAAATTCATTTTATGAGTTTACAATAGCTCTTGGTTGATTGTTCGGGATTAAAATGGTTAGAAACGAGTAAACGGGTCCAAAGTTCCAATTAGGGCACAATTAGGGTTTCTTGGATTCAATTTGCATATAGTTGAAGTAAAATGATGAAATGATGATTGTATATGATTGAGAATGTTGTAAATTAAGTTATTACAACTTATTTGAGTATTGGTTTAGGTTTACAATGGATAAAAACAAAGAAACGGGTTATGGTTTAGTATTTAGCTCGGGTTAGGGTTTCTGACTTTTGAATTAGGGTTTTAAGAGTAAAAATGTGTATGAAAGTTTATGAATAGAATAATTAGGGTTTACACATTGTATACTGAGTGTAGTAGCTTACACAAGAGTGGTGGTGAAGAAATTGGAATGAAAACGGGGTAAAACGGGATATTATAGATGTTTAGCTTAATACTTTAAACATTGGCTTTGAAAACTTGTACTTGACTTGGAGGGAGTTTATATTTCAATTGAAATGTTATATTACTTGTATATATGCTTTAGTAGCTTGTACATTCACTTTAGATATTAACCCTTCATGGAATTAGGGTTTAGAGGTATACGATAACGGTTTAAAGCCCGTTTTGATATAACGTTGCGAATGGTACATTATAGGAATAATGTACTTTGTAATAAGGATATGATGATATTGACTTGACATATTGTGATGTTTGCTTGACATATATGAAGACAGAATGGCCATAGATAGGTTGCGTGAGCTTGTCTACTTTAGTTATGTAAGTTACATGACATACTGAGATATTGACAATGCAAGTAATGTAATAAAGCGAAAAATTTCCCCGTACAATTGTGATCATAGTAAAATAGGTTGATGAAAATTCTTAGGTTGTTATATTTTGTATGTTTGTTCTTGAGATTGATGTCCCTTTGACCTCTAGTTCATAGATCTTCAGGTTGTTATAAAGATCATCCAAGCTTAATGTATCAATCTCAGGCTTGTTCCTCCACACAATGGTATGTGTGTTCCATTCTGATGACAGACTTCTTAAGAACTTCTGATTCACATCTTCTTGTGAGATACTTTCACCATGAATCTCCAACTGACTGATAAGTTTTTGAAGCCTATCAAAGGTTTAATCTAATACCTGTGAGCTAGATGCAGTCAAGTTTTCATACTGCTGTTTTAGAAGATTCCTTTGAGTCTTCTTAGTAGTAGCATTCCTTCCAAACCTCTTCTCAATAGCCTACAGTAAAGACTTGGCATCTCTGATTGAGTTAAACTTCAATTGATGTTCATTAGGGATGCATATCAATAAAGTGCTTCTAGCCTTCAGCTCTAACCTTCTTTGTGCCTTTTCTTCAACAGTTGAAGGAGCGATTATAGTCTCAACACCTTCAACAAGTTTTGTTATTGGATGTGCATTACCATTCTTTATGACTTCCCATAGAGAATAATCAACCATCAGGATGTATTATTCCATTCTCATCCTCCAAAGCTCATAATCGCCAGGTTTGAGCATAGGCACTTTTGATGTAGTCACCATATGTACTGAGTCTTGATCCATGTCTTATTAGCAAAGTTTCTCAAAGCAACAAGCTCTGATACCACTTGTTGATCCCACTTCAATAGATCTTGAATTCCTTAGCTTGTGTAAGGTTTAGTTATGCAAGATAAATCCTACACAACTTATGATAGAAACTTTGTTTGATAATACTTAAGATTATGCGGAATCTAATCTTTAATTTAAGAAGAATTCTTCAATGAAACACTAACACAAGAACACAATTTAATTCAACAATAAAAGCTCCAATATTATTATTACAAATAATAGGAATACTCTTCTAGTATTAGGGTTATAATATGTGCTTAATCACACATATTTTATACCTAATAAAATGAGCCTAAATAACCAAAAACGCACATAAAAAGCCATATATATGCTTGTTTTTGTGTTTGTGCTGTGCAGGTATCGGGTATTCACAAAAGGACGAAAAACAAAGACAAATCGGACAAAACCAAGCACGGAAATGAAAAGAGCTGAAAAGTCAAAAGTCAGGGTCAAAAAGTCATCAGGAAAGTCAACCCCGACAAAGTCAAAGTCAACTAAGTGAAGAAAATACAACTTGAGGGACCAAAATCGCCAATTCAAAAAGTTATATATCATGGTGGAAAACTACAAGGACTGAAGTTGCAATTCTATTGAAATATAACTTGAGGGGGCTAAACTACCAAACCCCTCAAGTTGTATCACCATAAGGACCTCCTATGTCATTAATATATATGACTTGGAGGGCTTATCCTGCCAAGTCCTTAAACTTGTACACCACAAGGACGTGTATTGCAATTGAATATTACACACTGAGGGACCAAACTTGCCAATCTCCCAAACCTCCCCCCTTTTCCCCAAAATCAAACCAGATAAACCCTAATCCAATTTTCCCGCCATGACCAAAACCCCAAAACCCCAAAACCTGTTTACCTTTTCCTTCTCCCCATTATAATTTGTTACTTCCTAGTTGTAGTTAAAATTGCCTAATTTTATAAGTTAATACTGTTACTTTGCTTATCTTATATAAAAGTGCTTATTTCCTTTGAATTTTTGCTCCTTTGTGTTCCAATATCATGTAATTAATCTATTTTATCAAACTCATAGCTTAAACAAAGTCTTTTCAGCATAAAAGTTGCATATCCTGCAACTAAAGGAGTGTTTGGGATAAGGGTGCAACATGGGTCAAAATGGGTGAGATTCTGTTTTAGGCATTCAAGTTAGTTTTAATTATCTTAATCTTGGTCTATGAGACAGCTTTTCTAGGAACTTAGAGATTTCATCTTTAGTTTTATGTTCATTCTATTTATGTTTCAAATTTGCGTACTTATAACTGATGTTTCAGTTCTTTTGATTAGACCTTAGCTAAATGGAATTTGTTGTTATTTTCATGGTTGTTTTGACTCTAGAATGCAGTAAAATATAGTTACTTTAAGTGTGCATTGGTCTTTTCAAAATTAAGGGTGAACTGTCAAAGTTTTTATCCAAGATCTTGATCTGTCATTTTTTTAATATGAAAATTAGACTGGGTGAATTTAGTTATAAGACTTGTAGTTGCTTGAATAAGCTTATTAGGCATCCATGTTTATCCCTTTCAGCTTATTGTCCTCTTTTGAGCTTATTTGATTAGTGCAAATTAGGCTTACAAGTTCTTCTCAGCTTTTTGAGACACTTGAAAACTCCGCAGACTGAGTATGATTAGCTTTTTCATAGGGTTTTCCTTGCTCAGCTTTGAATCAAACTTCTTTTTTCTTTTAGTTTCTTACTAGCTTTTTGATCATGCCTAAGGGGCATATAATGCCTTAAGCTCAGGATTCTGTATATAGGCTTATTTTTAAGCCCATAGATAGCCTCTTTAGGCTGCTGGCCTATGTTTTCCCCTGGTGCAAAAGCTCAAATGGGAAGCTAATTTTCTTGCTTATTTATTAAGTAACTCTAGGGTTTCTTAGCTCTTCTAGAAGCCCTGGGCCAACGCTTCAAGCTCTTAAGCCCCATCTCTTTAGATGCCCTAAGCAACTTTAATTTAAGCCTTAGGTGCCTTGTTGGGCTGTTTGAGTTTTAGTTCTGGCCATTTTGCTTATTAGATGTTTAAGTGCTTTTCAGTTTAAGATATTTGCTTATTGTTGTTCTTAATGCTTATTAGGTGTTTGTGAGTTTCCTCATTTGCTTGTTTCTTATCTTTACTGTGTTATTTCGTATTGTATAGCTAGTAGACTTAAGTGCAATTAACAGTATACTTAGATGTTAGTATCTGTTAGAGTTTCAGCCCCTTTCTAGCTTATATTGTTGTTTTCCTTTGCCTGCATTCAAATGTTGCCTAAATTTTGCCTTTGTTTGCTTATTTCCCCATCTCAGTTACTTATTTGTTCATAAAAGCCAAGAAAAATAAGCCAATTTTGTATCTTTTGCCTATTCAAGCTTCTGTCAACCTTTGATAGCTTATTTTGGGCTTATTTGTGTATTTCACAAAAAATTGCAGTTGTAAAAAATGCTTACCTTCACGGGCTTAATAAAAGTGTGTAAAAAGTTTTGAATTTTGAAAAGTACTGTAGCAAAAAAATAAAAAGAGTAAGGTCCAGGACTCGAACCTGCGACCTCACTCTCACAAGCACACACACTTACCACTGCCCTTGGGACTTTTCACCTGTCATAAGTTGCACAATCAAATAGATAAGGGTGTTTTGGCCCAAGTGCTTTTCAGCCCTTTTGGGCTTATTCCTGGCTTATTTATAAGCTATGGTGTCAAGTTAGTATTTTTCTTAGGTTTGTCTTAGCTTTAAGTATTTTGTGTAAATTTTTCAGATTTTTTTATAAACTTTTAGTATTTTTTATAATTTATTTTCTTTAAAAACTTTAAAAAATCATAAAAAATAAAATATTAATCAGAAAAATATAAATCTTTTTTCTAAAATTTTCTTTTTTTATATATTTTGTAGGAAAAATATAAAAGTTTCTGTAGAATTAATTTTTCAAAAATTTACTTTTTAATGACGGATTTTGTTCCCGTTTTTTGTCTTGACTCGGGTTTTGGGGGTTCAAACACCTCCGTTTTTAGTCTCGTTTTTTAAACTTCGTTATTTGTCATTTAGAAACTATTGTAGTTTTAATTTTTTTCTAGGTTTAATTTGCAAATTTTAGGTTTTATCCCACGTTTTTTCTGTGCTCCGTTTTAGGTTTTAAGTTATATAGCTTTCGTTTTTAGGTTTTATTTAATCGTTTTTGCATATTTAACTTGTAGAAATAGAAAACCAATCATACCTTTGTCATATTCAAACATCAATCATCAATCCGTCATTCGATTTTCCATTTAAGCCTCGTTGGGACAAAACGACCCGGGAATCATACTTCCGGCTACATATATATTTTATTTTGGTGAACTTTTGACCATTCCTTGTGCAAAGGTAATTGGTTGAGTGTTTGCTTATATATTATATATATATTATTGACGAATCAATTTTTGGCGCCGCTGCCGGGGAGGCTGTGAAAACGATTATCGTTACGTTTGACAATTTGTGTTTGAATCTGTGAATATTTTCTTCTATAAAAATATAAAAAGTACAAAAATATTTTTCATTTTCTTTTATTAGTATAATTATCATCTAAAAAACAAAAGAAAAAACCAAAAATATAAAAACATTGTCCATAAAAAGAAATAAAATTCACAAATTGGTAAAAATACCAAAATATAATATTCTCAATTGAGGTATTATCATAATAAATTCCGGTGAACTTGTTGGTTCCCAACTCGAACAAAAGATTTAAAAACTTGCCATTTGTGTCGCTTACGAAGTACGGCTCACCTCGATTTGATTAACAAACTAAAAGGTGGGTATAAGGAGGGTCGTTCCAACGAACTACGACCCGAAAGGAGAAATAAGCTTCGCGCTATTCCTACTCCTCCGCTCGCTTGTGCGTTTTTCATTTTGAGAGCTACCGTGAAGTAAGTTCGATTAGTGGTTTAAGTTGTCTTATCGTTTTGTCCGTTAAAATAAATTGTGAATTAATTGAAAAACCAAAAATATTCTCCTTTTTCTTCATATCATTTAATTCTTTTCTTATCCCTCTATATGCTTAATTCTTATGGCGTCATTCGACTATCGTTTAAATGCCATTCGCGCGATTAAAGAATGCTCGACTTGTGGAGCTTTGTACACTGCAGACTTTTGTTGTTCAAAAGAGGGTCTTGAAGACAAGATTCTTGTTCTAATACCCGAATCATCTCAACGACCCATAATTATTGAAAAAATTTGTTTCGATTGTGGAGACCTGGTTCGTGGTCTATATTGTCGAGAATGTGCTCTAACACGAAAGACATTGGAGGAAGTCTTTCAAAACCTTCAAGTTACTTTCGGGTCATCCGACGACAATACCAACGTTGTTAATGCTCCTCGAGAGCCAATCGTTGTCAAACAGGACTCCGGTAAAAATTCCTCACCAAGTCTTCCACAAATTGACCACTGTTGTCACGAGTGCGGTGATTCGTTAGACGGAATCTTTTGTCAACGATGTACTTGTAAGTCTTGTGGGGAAGGTGCTCATTATGGTTATAATTGTCCTCCGAAGGTTCTGATTATCTCCAATCCGGAACTACCTAACAATCAAACCGTTGATGAGCTCCCACAAAGTGTGCAACAACAATGTCTGTTTCGTACATGCCAACAATGTGGGTGCAATGAATTACAAATGGAGTTTGTTTTTTATTGTAAAGATGAAAATGGAACATCAATCAATGTTTTTCAAACTCCATACTCTTCTAACGCTTCTCAACGTGTTGCAAAAACCATCTCCACATTCCAATACGTGCCATAACTCTTGTGAGTTATGTCGGGAGCGATTCTATTACGGTTCGATTCGTCCACCTCAAGTCGTTGTCTACAATCAGGACCCATGTTCAATCAACACTTTGATTTTTTCATAAACTTCACCGAGCTTTTCCACAACAATTCTTTGTTGTGAAATTGCGGGGGGTCCTTATGAAACTTCCAATGTAACAAATGAATGAGATATTATCATGAGCAAATTCTTGTATGATTAAAATTTTTTGGTTTTGTCCAAGTTCAACCCGTAATATACCGTCAATCATCATTTCAATTCCCAAAATGAGTTTCTCAATTCCCAATAATCTTCTCAATTCTAGTAAGAGCTTATGGAACAAATGACAACTTATGTGATTTGTGGTCAAGCTATACAAAAGAAGGAGAGAAATGCGAATTGGGAAGTGCAAAGCCGGTCTAAAGTATCAATATTGGAAGAATTCCCATTTGCTATGATGAAGACGAAGTCGATACCATTGCAATCCACACCTTTTACAATGAGGAACCGATAACTCTCTAAGTATGCGGGACGGAGCATCTTGACACTATTACAGCACGGAATCGGACGAAAGAAATAAGTCTTAGTGTTGAGAGACCGTGTCCAATCCAAGTGATGTGAGGGTATTCCCGACAAAATGTGTGATGTGCCTCTTTGTGAAAATACCACCCCTCTTAATGCTCTCAATGAACATTCTGAGATTGTTGTCAATTCTGACGATGATAATTCTTCAAGTGATGACGATTCTCCCTACGGTGAGGATATCGATTATGTCGATGCATCACCTCCCGATGTTGAGATCGTCAGCTTAGAGGTGGTGGAGATTGTTGACCCAGAAGTTGGAAGGATTAATGATGATATCTTTTAAACAATCAAAGACGATACTTCGTGAAAAATTGTTTGAATGTTCTACTTCTTGTTGCTAAGATCGATGCATTAAGAGATAATCCCACTCCATCTTCCGATGTTGTGACCAAGTCTACCTCCACATTTTCTAATCTTTTCTTGGAGGAGACTAACACCTTTGATAATTCTATTCCCGAATCTGAAACTTATCGCTTTAATCTAGAAGAGATTAGTAGTGGAGTCCACTAACTCGTTGATTTATCTTCCCCCACATCTTCCGGATTATAATGCTGTTTACGTTGATAACGAATCTTTTTTTTTTATAAAAGGAAAAGAGTAGTGGCAGTACAACTATCATGTTTGATTTTTCTCTAATATGATTCGTTTATCTTTTGATCATTCGAATGATATTTTCCTCCTGCGATAGGAGTGTCCTTTTACATGTAGGAGTTCGCGATGACTCACTCACATCATGTCTCTTCCGAATCTTGAATGTTTCAATTTAGTTGAGCCCGATCCGGGAGATTTGACTTCTATTGACCCCGGGATTTGTAAGAATGTGTCTACGACTAATGTGAATGTCCATTAGAGGATGACCAATCTTCTCTCTTCGCTTATGTTGTATGGATCTTTCTTGCTTTTCATGTATCCAGTTTGGGGGTTCGTCTTCCGCGCATGATGTCTTCTCTCCACCAGGAATGGAAGTGATACATCATTGTTTTGACCCCGTCTTGTCTCGATAGTTTTGTATACAATGTTCTTGTATTGCGAGGATGTAATCTCATCAGGAATGGAACTGTTTCATGAAGAATTCATTGTTTGTATCCAGAAACTGCTAGAATGAGAAGTTCTCGATGTTGATTTATATCTCTAGCCTACTTTGACTGTCCCCTTGGACCATGAATTCGGGGTCGAGTTAGCTTGTGACTCGGTTAAACAAAAAACCAAGGCGCGTCGTGGGTGCAAATCCCAGATTGACTGTATTCAGTCTGTTCATTCTTCTTTATGTCTAATATGTGTTTTGTGTTGGTGCATGAGGGGTCGCTTCTTTATTATTGAGTTTGTATGTTTGTTGGTTTATTGTCAAGATTTGTTCGCCTGGATTGTGAAGATCTCCTCGGTTTTTCTCTCATTCACTCGAGCGTACACATCCTATGCTTCATCTGTTAAGTTGGAATCCGTATCCTTAATATTAATCGCTGAACGTTATTTATCTTTTGGCACGATTAGAGAAATTGAATTGGACTGTTAGATTTACGTAGGTTACCTTTTTATAAATCGAGGATCGAAGTTTAGTTTAGTATGGGGGGGGGGGGATCTTCGATTTGATTGTTGCTGCACCGTTATTGTCACGTAAATCCTGTTTTTACACCAAATTTTTTTGCAAAATACCAAAAAAAAAAAATTTAAAAATTTTCAAAAATAAAAAAATAGTGATTGGTTGTTACGGTTTGACTTCCAATGGGTAGAATGAGAATAAATTTTGACTCGGTCGGGCGTGTTGAGCCCTAGCTTTGTTCCTTAACCATTTAATAAACGAAAGTTTATTAGGCTAAGCATTCGCGGATCCTTTTATTAGGGATTTTAAATTTGCGAAGAACGGAACTGTATAGTGTTATTCTACACAGTAAGCTGCTAAACAAGGTTTATTGGAAATCTTAAAAGCTTTATTAAGTGTAACTTGTCGCTTTTTCTTTCTCGTGAAGCTCTTAACCTGACTAATATGAGAACGGGCATAATTTTGGCTTTAACTTTAGATCTCGACAGTGTTTAGAAAAAGATGCTGTCGCTTTACGGAAACGAAATTTCATCTTAGTTCGATCTGATAATCTTGAGTTCTAAAGAACGAATGTTTTCTTACGATTAGGAAAAATATGTTGCTAAAAATGTAATAAGTAATATTAAAAATAATAATATATAATAATTAAATTAATTACATAATTTATACTTGGGGGCTGATAAAGGTTTTATGTCATGTCTAAATAAATAATATAAACTGTGGGCTGATAAAGGTTTACTGCATCTTGCCGGCTCACAACCGATGTTGCAGTCTTCAAAACAAAGCCCATAGTGAGATAATAAATGCCAAAGTGCATTCGTAAGTGTTATCAATAAGAAACCGTCGTCAGACTAAGTCACTACATCTTGTCGGAGGCGTGGCCGATGTTGTAGTCATGTAAATGATGACGGTAGTATAGTATATAGCAATAAATGAAAATTTAATGGTTAAGATTTCTTTTTCTAAACTCAAGTATAATTTTGAACTAAGAATAACTTGCTTTAAGACTTCAAAAGTTGTTGGTTGCCGTCGGTAGATTATTTCGATTAAGTATTCTCCGTGGGGTGTCAAAAACCTGGGCACTTAGCTGATGAGGCTGGGACGTTCCGAGAAGAAAGGTCGCTACATGGAATAATCTCACCAATGAGATCATTAAATTTTTGATGTTTGCGTGCTTTGAGTAGTATTGTTTATTTAGCGGTAAATCTAAGAAATTCGGCCTAAAAGGGTGGAGTATCCCGCTATTACATTGCGAACATTCTCCTGTGGGGTCTCAACCTGATAACCTAAGTCGAACTCGGCTGGGATCTATCGAGAATATGCTGGTTGGTGGGTGATCTAGTCTTTTCCCCAGATTTCTTCGGAAATATCGTTATGCACATAAACTTTACTACTGTCTAAAATTGTCGATCTAAATTTAACTTAAAATTAAGCACAATCACTCTAATTGAATAATTGTCGGGAAAGAAAAGTTGACAAGTCATAGTTATAAGTAGTGTTAGCATCTTTACTTGTACTTAACGGTGATTTCGTTTTTACGCTTAGCTTGGGACTAGTGAAAAATCAGGGACGATGAATTTATCCGTCAGGACATCCGTAGATTATTCTATGGGGGCTTCTCATTCTATGATTCCAGTGTTGATAAAATAAAGGAAGTCAAACATGTTAGTTAAGAAAAGAAAAAGGAAAATCCAAAAATATTAGGGATAGTTAGTGTACATATAAAAAATGGTGAAAATGGGACTTGTCGAAGCTATTGATTCTTTAGTTCCCTTTGACGAACACTTAGCTACTTTTTGAGGTTATTAGTCGAGGGGGATTGAGATTCTTGGTTTCTTAAGTGTTTACTTCATAACATTGCGTGAGGACACGGCAATATCTTAGTATGGGGGATTTAATATGTGCTTAATTACACATATTTTATACCCAATAAAATGAGCCTAAATGACCAAAAACGCACATAAAAAGCCATATATATGCTTGTTTTTGTGTTTGTGCTGTGCAGGTACCGGGTATTCACAAAAGGACGAAAAACAAAGCCAAATCGGACAAAACCAAGCACGGAAATGAAAAGAGCTGAAAAGTCAAAAGTCAGGGTCAAAAAGTCATCAGGAAAGTCAACCCCGACAAAGTCAAAGTCAACTAAGTGAAGAAAATACAACTTGAGGGACCAAAATTGCCAATTCAAAAAGTTGTATATCATGGTGGAAAACTACAAGGACTGAAGTTGCAATTCTATTGAAATATAACTTGAGGGGGCTAAACTGCCAAACCCCTCAAGTTGTATCACCACAAGGACCTCCTATGTCATTAATATATATGACTTGGAGGGCTTATCCTGCCAAGTCCTTAAACTTGTACACCACAAGGACGTGTATTGCAATTGAACATTACACACTGAGGGACCAAACTTGCCAATCTCCCAAACCTCCCCCCTTTTCCCCAAAATCAAACCAGATAAACCCTAATCCAATTTTCCCGCCATGACCAAAACCCCAAAACCTGTTTACCTTTTCCTTCTCCCCATAACACTCAACCTCACACCAATACACCATGGATCAAACTAAACCCTCACCTCCACTAAACCCCTAATCCCATTTGGCAATCCCACTATTTTCAAGACAAGATCCAACGACTACCAAGAAATCAAAGTAGCACAAGGGACTATCAATGGCCAGGATTATTTCTGTTTTGCTCTCACCAAACAAACACAACAAACACAA
Source organism: Tanacetum coccineum (assembly GCA_026074375.1). Lineage (NCBI taxonomy): Eukaryota > Viridiplantae > Streptophyta > Magnoliopsida > Asterales > Asteraceae > Tanacetum > Tanacetum coccineum. The sequence goes on from BQNB010025856.1 coordinate 23,642, forward strand.
TACAAAGAAGTCTCTCAGCCTATATAAGAGAAAGAAGACATAGTTAGCCGAGTTGAGTTTTTTTAGTTTTTAGTTTTAATTTATGTTTTTAAGCTTATGTAATTTTCAACTTAATTATCTTTTTAATGTTGTTATCATAGCCTCAGTTTGTAATTTCTTCAAAGTCTTAATAAAAGTCCAAATTTCTAAATATTGTGTTAAAAGTTTATGAGCTATTTGAGTTTTATGGATGACAAACTGGCCAATGATGAGCTTGTGGGTTTAATCTCAGCTTATTGACAATAAGCTGAGACAATTAGAGCTTCAGGTTCACTCAGTTTTAGCAAAGAACAAGATTATTCATCTTTTCTCTCTTATAACTCAAATTACTGTTGTAAGTGCTTATTATTGCTTATTAGTATAAATTTTTGCTTAAATTGCCTCATATCAGCTTATTATGTCTTGAATTTGCATTAGATTGTAACACCCTCAAATCTGAGTATGCAGCAGAATGTTGAATATCCGAAGGCGTTACATTATTGGGTCAATAGCACAAGATCTGAGAACGACTACTAAACGTGTCGTTTGAAAAAGATACATTGGATTAACAAAATACTTGTTTGTTACATAAGCTCATGGCTTCAAATGGTTCAACAAAATAGATAAAGATTTCGGTTTATAACAATTGTCCCCAAAGTGTAATAAGACCCCAAATCTTAAGTGTTGACTCTTCAATTATTGACTCCCAATGTATCATCGCACCTCGTGCCTTATTGACCTGAAAACATGCTTAAAACGTCAACATAAAGTTGGTGAATTCATAGGTTTATGTAAATCAATGGTAGGACCGCAAGATTTCCAAGTGTATGATTAAGCAACAGATGCAAATATCATAAAAAGTAATTACGTTTCCCTAAGCTCATGACACCGAAGCTAGACATGTATGAATGCAAATATAAATTTGCCAACAGGTGTCCGTGAATGATGTGCTAACCCTGCAACATCCCAGATTCGACATGGTATGCGTTCGTTCCCAGTGATAGCTAGTCACCCGAACGGGGATTGTCAGTCCCTAATAGATCTATCCATAACATTCGCGCCCGCACAATGAAATTCCCAATCACATCTATGCAATTAACAGTTCATGATCATGGACATAAAGGGGTTATGGTAACTTAGGCAAACACGTAATCATGGCATAAAATGTACACTTGCGTCCAGTTTGTAAAACAAAGCATGTTCTCACCCCAAGGATGTAAATCATTTAAATAATTGTAAAGCATGGGGCTATGAACTCACCTTAGCCGGTAGTTCTCTGAATGATAACAAATATCCAAGTAAGCAGTGGATCACACCGTTAAGTACCTAAGTAAGTACGGTCAAGTCTTAGTTTACACATTTATACTAACGACTCATGGTATAAACTAAATTTCATTTTAAGTTTATATATACCGTTATCACTTGTGCAGTGATGCACAAGATCATTGTTTTTATAATTTCGATGGTTCTCAAGAAACGTGAAATCATCGTTAGTAAATATACATTATTTATTAACTTGTTATTAAACACGTTCGATGTCCGAATATCTTAAATGTTCGACCGACGTGTTAAGTGTTTTACTTATTTACAAGTGAACCTCCAAGTTTTAATATTTATTAAAACTTATTATTTGTTTTCAACATTTCACAACTCTAGTCCTTATTTTCCTAGTTTCGTGATGTGACGATAATGGTCCTTATGGTTTTATAGTTTTCGAAAAAGTGACGGGTTATAACCTTCTACCTTTCGTTAATTACAATATCGGTCCTTCAAGTTACAACAACGTAGTTTAGGTCCTTATAACTTACACTTAAATCCTTAAGTTTCCGAATATTACAAGAGTAGTCCCTGGAGTTATTGAAATACAAGAAGTGACAATTTTAACCCCCTTATGTTTCGAAATTTACATTCTTAGTCCCTCGACTTGTGAAAATCCCATTTTAACTCCGAATAAATCCCAACGAGTGGCATTTCTCTTGGTTAAGCTCGTTTAAGTTATAAAATTTGTTTCGTCTTAAAAATAAGCTTACCGAGCTTATTTTTGGCTTAACGGGCCTTGTTGGGCCCGTTAAGGTCCGTTTAGGTTTCTAACGATCTATTTTTGTTTTAATAAGTCCAATGTCGTTAATAAGCTCTTATGGGGCTGTTAAGCTTACAATAAGCTCGGTGAGCTTATTGAAGCTTATTGCGAGCTTATTGGGCTTACGGGCCCAATAGCTTAACCCGAATAGAATGTTTAGGGTTGCTAGACTTTTCCTAGTGCTTTTTCCAACTTGTATCAAGCCTAACAAACTATTTTCTTTTCAGCTTATTCCAAATGCGTTGCGGGTGGCGTGTGTAAACGATTAATCTATCGTTTGACGATTTGTGTTTGGATTTGTGAATATTTCTTTTATTTTCATAAAAATATAAAAATACAAAAATATTTTTCATTTTCTTTTTAGTATATATTTATAAAACAAGAAAAAAAAATCAAAAATATAAAAACATTATCCTTAATTATCAATAAAAATCATCATCAATATAATGTTTTCACCTGAAGCATTATCATAATAAGTTCCCGAACAAAAGATTTAAAACTTGCCTTTGTGTCACTTGTGAAATACGGCTCACCTTTAATTGATAAACAAACTATAAGAGGGGTATAAGGAGGGTTGTTCCAAGGAACTACGACCCGAAAGGAGAAGGTTTTTAATAGCTTCGCGCTTTCCCGCTCCTCCGCTCCTTTGTGCGTTTGTCTTTTAAAGAGCTACCGTGAAACGAGTTGATTATTGGTTTAAATTATCTTATCTCATTTTGTCCGTTAAATAAAATATGTTGCTTAAAAAATTCGAAAAGCCAAAAATAATCTTCTTTTTCTTATACATTTAATTCTTTTCTTAACCCTCCTTTGTTTAATTCTTATGGCGTCACTCAATCATCGTTCGAATCACCTTTACGCAATTAAAGAGTGTTCGTCTTGTGGAAATTTGCACACCAAAGACTGTGGTTGTCCAAAAGGGAGTCTTGAAGACAAGATTCTTGTTCCCATACCCGACTTGTCTCAACGACCCCTTAAAATTGAAAAAATTTGTCTCGATTGTGGAAACCCGGTTCATGGTCTATATTGTCGACAATGTGCTCTAATACGAAAGGCATTGGAGGAAGTTTTTCAACACTTCAAAGACACTTCCAAGTCATCCAATGACGATACTAACTTTGTTAATCAAGAGCCATTCGTTGTCAAACAAGACCCCGGCGTTAATTCTTCACAAAGCCCTCCACAAATTAACCACAATTGTTGTTACGAGCGCTGTGATTCGTTAGACGATATCTTTTGTCAACGATGCACTTGTAAGTCTTGTGGGAAAGGTGCTCATTATGGTTACAATTGTCCACCGCAAATTCCGATTGTCTCTAAACCGGAACCATGCAACAATCAAACCGTTAATGAGTTCCCACAGACTTTGCCAAGTGTTCAACCGACATCTTGTACCGGAGATGAGAATTCATTCACTTATGATTCTAAACCTAACTTTGTTGATGATTCTCCTAACGTTTTCAACCTACCTCCACAACCTCCTATGTACTCTTGTGAATTTTGCGGGAACGATGCTCGTTATGGTCACTGGTGTACACCTCAAGTTTTGTTTATCTATCCGAAACCGTGTTACAATCAAGACTTTAATTTCCCGCAAAATTTTCAAAATTTTTAGAAACAATATTCTTGTAGTGAAAATTGCGGGGGACCTCATGGAAATATTACAATGTCTACCATTGGAATGAAGACTATTTTCATGAGCAAAAATTCTTCCATGATTATAATTCTTTTAGTTTGACCAATTTCAACCCCGAATATACCGTCAATATCCAATCTTCAATTGCCAAAATGAGCTTCTTAATTCCCAAAATGAGTTTCTAATACACAAATGAGCTTCTTATATAGTATAAGCTTATGGATCAAATGACAACAATATGTGATTTGGTTGGTCAAGATCTACAAAAGTAAGGAAGAAGAAAATGCGAATTGCGGAAGAGCAAGCGGCTGAAGATCTTATTGGAAGATTCCATTTGCGATGTATGAATGACGATGACTGTTCCATTGCAATCAAAACCGTTCTTACCAACCAAGGAGCCGTTAATCTCTAAGTATGTGGTGAGCATCTTGACCACTATTACGATAGATCTGACGAAGTAATTAAGTGTAGTGTTGAGAACGTGTCCCAATCCCAAGTGAGTCGAGGGTATTATGACCCAGTAGTGTGTGATGTGTCTTTGTGAAACAATTCATACCTCTCTTGAAGTTTCAAAGACATATATGTGACTATCATGATGTCGAACATTGATTTTCTTCGAGTGATGTCGTTTCTTATTGAGAACATGGATTATGTCGTTGCTCACCTCCCGATGCTGAGATCGTACAGCTTAGAGGTGGTAGAGTTTGTATCCGGAAGTTGGAGGGATCCAATACGTATTTCTTCTAACAATCCAAAGACGATATCCTTCGTGAATAAAATTGTATGAATTTCAATCTTCTTATGCTACATCGAAGCATTAAAAGTTATCCCGCGCCTTCTTCCGATGTATTACCAAGTCTTTCCTCCACATATCTTAACCTTTTCTTGGAGGGCACTAACACCTTTGGATAATTCTCACCTGAATCATGAAACTTCTTGCTTTGTTTAGAAGAGTATAGTAGTGGCTGTTTACCACTACTCATTTTGATTGTTCTTCTTCAGATTATGTTGCTTTCTATTCATGATGACGATCATATTAAAGAAGAGTAGTGGCAGTACACTACTCATGCTGTTTTTTCTCAATATGATTCGGTTCATCGTTGATCTTTATGTTCAATCCGATTTCTCCTGCCGTTAGGAGTGATTTTATCAGAGGAGTTCGCGATGAACTCGCTAACATCTTATATCCATTGGAGTATGATCTTTCTACTTTAGATTGAGCCCCACAACTCGAGCTGGGCCATCTTACTATGGAGGAGGTGGAAGATATTTTCCCATCCAAGAGTTCCAAGAGTCTATGTGCATAATATTTTACCACCCTTTCACCTGGAGCTGGATATATACTTTTTAGTGAACCTCTTTTCGTTATATTGTATGATATTCTTCCAATTTCTCTCGTTTCCAGTTGTTTTTTTTTTTTTTCTCCTCTTTTCTTCTCTCCTGTGGGAATGAAGATATCTTTTTGCCCCGGAATCTTCATATTTTCATTCTTTTATGCCCCAGGATTGTATCTATAGGTGTGGAACGTTCTTGAAACTTCATGTTTATCCGTTACACTTGAATGAAAGTCCGATAATGATTTTATCTTCCTCTTGCTACCCCATGACCAAGAATTCGGGGGCGAGTAAGTTGTGACTCGGTTAACAAAAACAAGGCGCTTCGTGGGTGGCAACCCATGCTTATCCAGTCTATCTTCTTTCTTTATGCTAATAAGTGTTTTGTGTTGTGATGAGGCTCGCCTCTACCATTACCCGTGTTTTGTGTTTTGTGGTTTATTGTCCAGGATTGCCCGGATTGTGATGACTCTCGTGCTCGCGGTTTTGTCCTCCGATCACTCGAGCTTCACATCCTCAGCTTCATTTTGGGAATCCGATATCCTAATCTTATCGACTAACGTTTTATCTTTTGGCACACCTAATAAACGGCCTTAGATTTACGTAGGTACCCCTTTTAAAACATCGAGGACGATGTTTAGTTCTAGTATGGGGGGGAATCTTCGATTTGATTTTGCCTGCAGCCGTTGTTATCACGTAATCCCGTTTTACCACCAAAATTTTCGCAAAAATACCAAAAAAAATGAAAAAATTTTAAAAATTTTCAAAAATAAAATAAGTGTTTTGTCACAGTTTTGACTTTCCCAATGGGTAGATAAGAATAAATTTTGACTCGATCGGGCGTGTTGAGCCCTAGCTTTGTCCCTTAACCATTTAATAAACGAAAGTTTATTAGGCTAAGCATTCGCGGATCCTTTTATTAAGGATTTTAAATTTGCGAAGAACGGAAAATGATAGTGTTACTTACAAGTAGGATGCTAAACAAGGATTATTTGGAAATCTTAAAAGCTTATAAGTGTAACTTGTCGCTTTTTCTCCCAGAAGCTCTTAACCTGACTAATAAACGTGCTTAATTTTGCTTTAACTTTAAACCGACGTTTTCTAAAAAGAAGCTCTTTCGGAAACGAAAATATTCATCTTAGTTCAGCTTTATACTTGAGTTTCTAAAACGAAATTTTCTCTATTACGGAAAATATGCTTCTAAAAAAAAATAAAAAAAATAAATAAATAAATAAATAAAATAAAATAAAATAAATAAATAAATAAAAAATGATGAAAAAAATAAATAATATAAACTGTGGGCTGATAAAGGTTTACTGCATCTTGCCGGCTCACAACCGATGTTGCAGTCTTCAAAACAAGGCCCATAGTGAGATAATAAATCAGTAGGTGTTATCAAATAAAAGCCGTCGTCAGACTAAGTCACTACATCTTGTCGGAGGCGTGGCCGATGTTGTAGTCATGTAAATGATGACGGTAGTATAGTACATAGAAATAAATGAAAATTTAATGGTTAAGATTTCTTTTTCTAAACTCAAGTATAATTTTGAAACTAAGCATAATCTTGCTTTAAGACTTCAAAAGTTTGTTGGTTGCCTGTCGTAGATTTTTTCGATTTAGTATTCTACGTGGGGTGTCAAAAACCTGGGTACTTATGCTGATGAGGCTGGGTCGTTCGAGAAGAAAGGTCGCTACATGGTATTAATCTCACCATGAGATCATTAAATTTTTATGTTTGCGTGCTTTGGAGTAGTATTGTTATTTAGCGGTAAATCTAAGAATGTGGCCTAAAAGGGTGGAGTATCCCGCTATTTTCATTGCGAAACAATCTCTGTGAACTGGTTCAACGTATTACCTAGTCGAACTCGGCTGGGATCTATCGAGAATATGCTGGTTGGTGGGTGATCTAGTCTTTTCCCTAGATTTCTTCAAAAATATCGTTATGCACATAATACTTTACTATGTCTAAATATGGTCGATCTAAATTTAACTTTAAAATTAAGGCACAATCAACTCTAATTGAATAATTGTCGGAAGAACAGTTGACAAGCTAGTTATACGTAGTATTAGCATCTTTACTGGTAGCTTAACGGTGGATTTCGTATTAATGCTTAGCATGGGACTGTGAAAAATCAGGGACGATGAATTTATCGGTCACAGAAATCCGTAGATTATTCTATGGGGCTTCTCATTCTATGATTCAGTGTTGATTAACATAAAGGATGTCAACATGTTAGTTAATAAAGAAATAGGAAAATCCAAAAATATTAGGGATAGTTTGTGTACATATAAAATGTTGAAATGGGGACTTGTCTGATGCTATTGTTCTTTTGTTCCTTTGCGAAATTTAGTACTTTTTTGTGTTTATGAGTCGAGGGGGAATGAGATTCTTGGTTTTTAAGTGTTTCCCTCATAATATTGCGTGAGGGTCACGGCAATATCATAGTTATGGGGGATTTAATATGTGCTTAATTACACATTCTTTTTACCTAATAAAATGAGCCTAAATGACCAAAAACGCACATAAAATGCCATATATATGCTTGTTTTTGTGTTTGTGCTTTGAGGTACCGGTTTCACAAAACAAAGGACGAAAACAAAGCCAAATCTGGACTAAAACCCAAGCACGGAAATGAAAAGAGCTGAAAAGTCCAAAAGCCAGGGTCAAAATGTTAATCTGGAAAGTCAATCCCCGACCAAAGTCAAGTAAACTAAGGAAAGAAATACAACTTGAGGGACCAAAATCGGCCAATTCAAAAAGTTTGGATATCATGGTGGAAACTACAAGGATGAAGTGCAAATTCTATTGAAATATAAAATTGTGTGGGCTAAACTGCAAAACCCCTCATGTTGTATCCCACATAGGACCTCCTATGCATTAATGTTATGAATAGGTGGGATATCCTGCCAAGTCCTTAACAGCTTGTTACCCCATAAGACGTGTATTGCAATTGAATTAACACACTGAGGGGACCTAACTTGCCAATCTCCCAAACCTCCCCCTTTTCACCAAAATCAAAACCAATAAACCTATCCAATTTTCCGCATGAAGAAACCCAAAACCTGTTTACCTTTTCCTTCTCCCTAATAACACTCAACTCACACCAACACCATGGATCAAACTAAACCCTCACCTCCACTAAACCCCTAATCCCATTTGGCAATCCCACTATTTTCAAGACAAGATCCAACGACTACCAAGAAATCAAAGTAGCACAAGGGACTATCAATGGCCAGGATTATTTCTGTTTTGCTCTCACCAAACAAACACAACAAACACAATACAAAGAAGTCTCTCAGCCTATATAAGAGAAAGAAGACATAGTTAGCCGAGTTCAGTTTTTTTAGTTTTAATTTATGTTTTTAAGCTTATGTAATTTTCAACTTAATTATCTTTTTAATGTTGTTATCATAGCCTCAGTTTGTAAAAAAATAAATTTTCTTCAAGACTTTAATAAAAATTCCAAATTTCTAATATTAGTAAAGTTTATGAGCTATTTGAGTTTTATGGATGATAAACTGGCCAATGATGAGCTTGTGGGTTTAATCTCAGCTTATTGACAATAAGCTGAGACAATTAGAGCTTCAGGTTCACTCAGTTTTAGCAAAGAACAAGATTATTCATCTTTTCTCTCTTATAACTCAAATTACTGTTGTAAGTGCTTATTAATGCTTATTAGTATAAATTTTTGCTTAAATTGCCTCATATCAGCTTATTATGTCTTGAATTTGCATTAGATTGTAACACCCTCAAATCTGAGTATGCAGCAGAATGTTGAATATCCGAAGGCGTTACATTTTTTTTATTTAGTTCTTTTATTTTCTTCTTGTTCTTTCTTTTTTCGGGGTCATTAGGCACAAGATCAGAGAACGACTACTAAACGTGTCGTTTAAAAAAGATACTGGGAATTAACAAATACTTGATTTGTTACATAAGCTCATAGCTTCAAAATGGTTCAAACAAAATCTGATATAGATTCGGTTTATAAACAATTTGTCCCCAGTGTAATAAGGACCCAAATTCTTAAGTGTTGACTCTTCCAATTATTGACTTCCCAAATGTATCATCGCACTCGTGCCTTATTGAGCTAAAAAAAACCAGCTTAAAACGTCAACATAAAGTTGGTGAATTCATAGGTTTATGTAAATCAATGGTAGGACCGCAAGATTTCCAAGTGTATGATTAAGCAACAAATGCAAACATCATAAAAAGTAATTACGTTTCCTAAGCTCATGACACCGAAGCTCGACATGTATGGATGCAATTATAATTTCAAAAAGTATCGTGAATGAGGTGCTAACCCATTGAACATCCAGATTCGACATGGTAAGCGTTCGTTCCAGTGCTAGCTAGTCACGATAAGGGATTGTTCATTCACTAATAGATCTATCATAACAGTCGCGCCGCACAATTGTTAATTCCCAATCACATCTATGCAATTAACAGTTCATGATCATGGACATAAAGGGGTTATGGTAACTTAGGCAAACACGTTAATCATGGCATAAAATGTACACTTGCGTCCCGTTTGTAAAAAAAAGATGTTCTCACACAAGGATGTAAATCATTTAAATAATTGTAAGCTTGGGGCTATGAAACTACCTTAGACGTGTTCTCTGAATGATAACAACATATCAAGTAAGCAGTGGATCACCCGTTAAGTACCTCAGTAAGTCCGGTATGTCTTTAGTTTTCACATTTTTACTAACGACTAATGGTATAAACTAAATTTCATTTTAATTTTTTATATTACCGTTATTCTTGTCAGTGAATGCACAGAATCTTGTTTTATAATTTTGATGGTTCTCAAGAAACGTGATCATCGTTAATAATTATACTTATTTATTAAATTGTGATTAAAACGTTCGATTCCGATATCTTAAATGTTCGACGAGTGTTAAGTGTTTTACTTATTACATAGTGAACTCCAAGTTTTATAATTTATTAAAACTTATTATTTGTTTTAACATTTTTCACAACTCTAGTCTTATTTTCTAGTTTTCGTGATGTGACGATAATGGTCCTTATGGTTTTATAGTTTTCGAAAAAGTGACGGGTTATAACCTTCTACCTTTCGTTAATTACAATATCGGTCCTTCAAGTTACAACAACGTAGTTTAGGTCCTTATAACTTACACTTAAATCCTTAAGTTTCCGAATATTACAAGAGTAGTCCCTGGAGTTATTGAAATACAAGAAGTGACAATTTTAACCCCCTTATGTTTCGAAATTTACATTCTTAGTCCCTCGACTTGTGAAAATCCCATTTTAACTCCGAATAAATCCCAACGAGTGGCATTTCTCTTGGTTAAGCTCGTTTAAGTTATAAAATTTGTTTCGTCTTAAAAATAAGCTTACCGAGCTTATTTTTGGCTTAACGGGCCTTGTTGGGCCCGTTAAGGTCCGTTTAGGTTTCTAACGATCTATTTTTGTTTTAATAAGTCCAATGTCGTTAATAAGCTCTTATGGGGCTGTTAAGCTTACAATAAGCTCGGTGAGCTTATTGAAGCTTATTGCGAGCTTATTGGGCTTACGGGCCCAATAGCTTAACCCGAATAGGGTCTTAATGTTTCCTTAGGCATTTTAGCTTATTTCCCATTTGGTTCCACTTAGCTTATTCTGTTTCTTTTCAGTTATTGGAAAAAAAGCTAATAAGTGGTTTTCATTGGGCGGCTGGGCTCCGATATGGTAGGGTTTGAGTTTGTTTTCTTCGGGTCCAATGCTCCTTCTAGGACTATTAGGAAGCTCATAAGCTGTTCAGCTGAAAGATAAGCTCGTTCGAGCTTATTCGAGTCTATTCGAGCTTATTCGAGTTTATTGGGCCGGCTAGCCCAATAACTTTAACCCGAAGACACCTAGGGATCCATGATGAGTTCGATAAGCCCTTTTGACATCTTAATAAGCTCGTAGGACTTATGATAAGCTCGTTGAGCTTATTGTCACTTACGGGCCCCACTATTGGGCCTGTTGGGCTTGATAGCAACCCGATGAGGGTCCTAGTGGTTCGGGCTTGCTCTTTTAGTGTCAACTAGCTTATCTTAGGCCCATAGTAATTTTTATAAGCCGCTTAAGCTCATAATTAAGCCGTCCTAGCTTATTGTGGCTTATGGGTCTTGTGGGCTCGTAAAGATGGGTCGCGTAGCCCAAGAAGGGTCCGAATGGTTTATTAGTGTGTTTATGTGGTTCGCTAAATTGTCTAGCACCCAAAACAAATGTGTTTAACATTTTCTAATCGCGATCCCTAGCATGCAAATGTTTATCAATGTCATATACATGTTCCCACACCATCTCATCGTGTTTACCACCATAGTTTACGTGGGGGTTTCCTTATATTCGAACGTTTTCCCAACCCTCGTTCATCACTAGGTCACGTCGCTTGGTCCTCTATATTTAGCACTACACCCGTCGTTATACGCAACATCCTTTGCGTATAACCCACATGTTATTTATTATTTGCGAACTCACGCTAGCACACTAAATATACACGCGACTTATTGACTAAGAAATCAAGGAAAGATATTATGAAGCGTAAAGGGTTGTTATGACTTACAAAAGTCCTTAGCTTTCCTTGTGATGAGTTGGGACGTCGACCCGACACTTATACACCCAAACGCGTATGATTACAAGCTCCAAAGTTTATTTTCCCAAATCCTTAGCTTGAATGATCCTTGTGGGTACTTGTTGGTTCGAAGTGGAAATGTGGGGGTGCTTGGTTGCTGTTTATGTATCCCGAATAAGAGAGGAGAGGGTTTGAGCTGGGTGTGAGTTAACAAGAGTGTTAAATGGTGAGACTAAGTGAGTACTTATAGGCCATAAGCTAGTTACATTCTTTAGTTACAAAAACAAACCCAAACCGTGCCCTAGAGGGTGGTTTTAAAGGATTCTAGTTGATTACACATGGTATTATGCTAAACCACTTGAGTACAAGTATTAATTACACAATATATGTACAAGGTAGGCTTAGGTACATGAAATCTTGTAGTTTATGTGCTTGTGGACACTTAGTCGTGGCCTAGGGGACCAAGGCAAGGAAAGTGAGTCCTTAACCATTAGGTATTAGCTTAGTTGAGATAATTAGGACAAGCCTTAATTAGTTAGGTGATGTACTAGTCCTTTTAGGATCCTTAGCAAGATTTTTGCTTGTTATATTTGTGTGAGTAACCGGCCACATGGCTTATTTGTACAAGAGACTTATAGTTTTTGTGTTTAAAGGTTATAAGTGGGTATTAGTTTGAGTCTAGTTAGTCTAGGTATTTCCGGGGTGCGTCCAAATGTATTTTATCGCGAAACGTAACCCTTTTACGTGACCAATAAAAATAAAATACGCAAAGTACATAATTATTCTCAAAATAATTATTCCTTACTTGGTTGATGTAAACCTTAATTTATTTGGTGACCGTTTACATTCATTGATTATTTCTAGTCTACGCGGTTTAGCTTTAAAAGTAAACATTAAAAGTAAACGCGTATCGGACTAAAATAAATAGTGATCATTAATATAGTCGTACAATGACACGAAAATGAGAAATGTTACAGTCTCCACCCGTTAAAAGAGCTTTGTCCTCAAAGCTTAAGACCTTGTAGTAGATGACGAAGCCCGGTTTGTGAAGAGTTGTGGGTATTTTTGTTTGAACGAATCTTCACGTTCCCAGGTGAACTCAGGGCCCCGCCTAGAGTTCCAGCGAACCTTAACCAGTGGTATCCGGCTCCGCTTCAATCGTTTGATCTCCCGTTCCATGATTTCAACGGGCTCTTCCACAAACTGGAGCTTATCGTCAACATGAATTCCTTCTAACGGCATGACTAATGGTTCGTCGGCGTAACATTTCTTCAGATTTGATACATGGAAAGTGTGGTGAACTCTGCTCAACTCTTGAGGAAGTTCCAGCCTGTAGGCAACCTTTCCAACTTTTGCTAACACTTTGAAAGGTCCGACGTATCTCGGGTTCAGCTTGCCCCGCTTACCGAACCGTACGACTCCTTTCTAAGGTGAGACCTTGAGCATAACTCTGTCTCCAACTTCGAACTCCATCGGCTTTCGCTTCCGATCAGCGTAACACTTTTGTCGATCCTGTGCCGCTTGCATCCTTTGCTTGCATCCCCCATACGGTTTCCTTTCGCCTGTCCCCATGTTGTAGACTTTGGCGACATTTTGCCTTTTGAAGGGTTGCTGTTAGTGACCATGGTTGTTTCTGGATGAATCATCAGCCCTCCTTTTGTTGTCCGATTGCCTTTCTGCGTAGGTAAGGAGTTTTCGGTCCATCAAGTCATTGGCCAACTCAATAGTCTCATCCAATGTCTTGGGTTTGGCAGCCTTGTCTTTCAATCACACAATTGTAATACTCTTCAATATGCTTTTCACTTTCATAATCGACTACTTAACAGATATCCATGTGTTAATCAGTGTGTCACAGAATTCAGGAATCTGCAAGTTGAGTTATTGCGAAAATAGTTGCCGTGTCAATTACAACAATTCGTCATCCAAATACTCCGTGACCATATGCACATCTAAAATTATGTCTCGAGTACTTAAAAGAACCATGATCCAATATCCTAAAATTCATCGATGTCAAGTTGGCTTTCTAGTTGATCCATGTTAAGGAACTTTGTGCCCCTAGTGAAAGTCCCTCTAAATCCTTAACCACAGATGTCGCTAAGCACGTTTGAATCAAACTCGTTCGAGTTCCTTTTAAGTCGGTTTTTAAAAGAAGCTTGAGGTGTGAATGAAGTCGTCGAAAAGATACCATGCAACTTTCTTTTTCTTTGTCTTGAATTTGTTGCATTTGTTGTTCTTCTGAATTAGAACATGAAGATAAAGTATCTTTCGTTTCCATTTTATCGTGAATGTGAAGTGAAACTGATTTGTAGGATCTTAAGTAGGTAAAGTGATTGTTGTTGTGGATTGAAATCATTTAACGTTCACATGATTTTACAAATCTATGACTTAAACCGTAAAAAGAATCGACTTTTACAGGATTTTACTAAATTAAGAAAAAACCGTGAACGAAAAATTAATTGTTGTTGGTGAAATCGTTGTTGTTGTCAAAGAACTTGAACTTTCGTTAACGATTTGTTAAGCAAAAACGATGAACGATGCACAAATTTTGAGCTTAAAATGATTAACGGTTGATCAAAACTCAATTAAGGATAAACGGTGCACAAGCGGTTCACTTTGGATGACTACCGGACTGAATTATAACTTGTGAGGACTAACGGTGAAATTTCTTACAACCATAGGGCTAAAAGTAAAAAATTTTGAAAATTAAAATGTAAAACTAAAAAATAACAAAAATGAAAAGTTTAAAAGTGAAAAAATGAAAAAGTTTGAAAGTAAAAGGTTCTAATTAATCTTGCTTAAAAAACAAAGGTTTAATAGTAAACAAGTGAAAATCTAAATGTAAAAAATGAAAAGTGTTTAGAAGTCGAGGGGCCAAAAGTGTAAAATTGGAATTATAAGAAATAAAAAACGTTTTTCCCTCCTAAATTTGTTTCTTCTTCGTTTGAATTTGTAAAAATGCAACGTATGAAAATTATTGCCTATCTCGCCGACTCTTGGACTCTCCTTACGTTATACGCGGAAACAAGTGAATATACCACGTTGATCGAAAAGATGTCACGATCACAACGGTGTATGTCGTAAGTCTCGAAGATTACCGACACTCGAAACCGAAAATCCAAAAATTGCTAGATCGGGTCTTATAAGCGAATTACTAGTTCGGGTGTGCTTGACAAACGTTTAGATCGGGTCCAATAAACTCACAACTAGTTCGGGTCTGAAGGAATGATAACTAGTTCGGTTCCTTTAGGTGGTTAACTAGTTCGGTTGCATAAGAACTTTACTAGATCGGGTCCTTAAGGATTTCGACTAGTTCGGTGCACAAAGGTTTGTGACTAGATCGGTTTGTTATATAAAATGACTAGTTCGGGTCTTTTAAAAAAAACTAGATCGGTGCTTTGGCTTGTGACTAGATCGGCTGTTGAAAGAAATGAACTCGTTCGGTTTCTGAATGTCTAGTTCGGCTCGGCAAAAATATCAAACGCCTTGGATGCACGATACTTCGACTCTTGAATCGACCTTGTTTAAAATTGTTTCAACCCTCAAACCGTGTACACCACAATAACCATAAACCCATAAATCAAGCACTCAAAATAAACTTGAAAAAGAAGCTTTTATCACCAGTAAAAATAAGCAAAACTAAGAAATAGCCGTGACCTTAATAAGCTCACAGTAAGCTTTTGAAAAACTATAAGGAGCACAAATGAGCCACAAAAGAGAGACTGAAACTACAAACTTATGGTGACAAAAAGTTTAACACATTATGTGTAAAGAGTAAGCTAAAGACAAAAATCATGTAACCACACACTGTTGTGAAAATCACGAAACAAAACAAAAATGAAAGATAATTTTTTTTATTTTGAACCAAAATTAGAAATATGCTACAACAAAAAAAAAACAAATCGTGAGCTTATAAGCTTAACATAAGCACGACATAAGCTCAAGAAAACATAACCACAATAATCACTAAACCCACTCATGGAGAGTGATACCAAATGTCGGTAACCCAATATCACTTTTACTTCACCATTTGAATGGTTGATTAACTTGCAAAGATTACAAATGAGACCAACACCCTTTCCATCTTTGGAGAGGGGTATTTATAGTTAAAACCAAGAGGCTTTCATGCCTTGGTGTTTCTACGGGCCGGGCTTGGGATTACTTCGATTTATTTCTATCTACAACTCGACGATAATCCTTTTTGAGTTCGACAAAAAAGGGGGAGAAATGGATCAAAACTCATTAATAACTTGAAAACTTTATTTTTACATAAAATGAGTTTATATTTTGTCATCATCAAAAAGGAGGAGATTGTTAATACAAATAATGTCTAAAAACGTTATTTATATTTTTCGACCTCTCGATGTTTTGAAGATAACAAAATGTAAAAACGTTTACGATAAAAATAAACGTTTACAAGTTATTAATCGTAAATTTCCATTTCAAATGTAAATCACTTAAGGTATGTATAAACAAATCATTTAAACATGATTAGTGATCAAGAAAATAATTTTTCTTAACCATTACATTTCCACAAAAGTATTTTTACAAAAATAAATATATACAAAATACTTTTTAAATAAAAGAAATGTTTTATTTAAACATAAAAATTCAAATATGATTTTCCCCTCAAAATAGAACCTTCTACGCCAGATTTAACATTTCCCACTAAAAGACAAAAAAAGGAGCGTCATTCTAGTGGCGGCCCCCAGATATATCTAGGACTGCCAAAGCAGCCACCAGTGACCGTTGAGATTTCCTGTCTTTAAATATTGCACTATTCCCAGCTGAAAAAAATAGACCTCTTTGCACGAATTTTTCAGTTATCTTTCTCTCTCTAAACCTTCTTTATCTCATTAAAAATCTTGATCACTAACATTGTTTAATCTAGTTTCAAGTGATCTAATCTCTTCTTTCTCATTCCTCTATCAAGTGCAAGAGAAGAACATTCGTATTCGCCAAGAAATGAATTGTTGTAGTCTAGTGATTTCTTCTTCTTTCTTCTAATAACCAAATCTCTATCTTGATTATCTTGTGTGATTGTGTAAATCGGATAGTGTATAAATCCGATAGTGTAGATCTTGTGATTGTGTATTACTTGTGAAGTGGTAGATTGGTTCTAGTTAAGATTAGGACTCGACATTTAGCTTATGCTCTGTTCTCGAGTTATTAAAGGAGTGAAAACAAAGGAAAAGAAAGGAAAAGAAAAGATAGTGAAATTTTTTTGTACTTCCCAAGTCATGGCATATGCCTCTGGACCTAAGGTTCTTATCTGACCATTCCACCAAGTCAAGGCGAATCACCGTAACAGAGTGGCAGGTGGAAAACTTAACTTGATCCTCAAACGCCCAACCACTGATATTGAAACTGACTCCCTCTTTCAATCCATCGAGTTAAAACCCGACCACGGCCTTCAGCCCCTTTTGAAGTCAAGGTTGCACTTCATGAAATCAACGTAAAAACAAGACGCGCATTTGCACGTTCCTTCGGTTTACTCCGTGCGAACTATGGCTTCCATTCCCCATTGGTGGAGATGTTTCGCAATAGAGCTTGGTCAATCATTGCTTGACGGATTCGGGGGTCGATGTTGTGTTGGGTTGGTGTCGTTGACTGGATGTTTGGTTCCCTCTTCTGGTTGTAGGTGCCATGATTTGTCTAGATCACAAAAGACAAAACATGAGGTTATATGACAGAATATAATAATATATAGATGAGATAAATCCAATCACAAGAGAAGTATATAGTACGGAGTACCACCATACCATTTCATTCATAACTTGAAAATTTTACACGAAATAGTCGTCTGAATACACATAATCCAATACAAAAGATCTAAGGCAATGCTACGGGTGAACCCCTAATACTTTAACATGCCTGTACAATGACCTAGGCAAAATACTATAACATAAATCACTAGATGTTACTGTCGGCGTCCCCAGAAGAGCCTCTGAGTGATCTGGAAACCTAGCCCTCTGGTCCTGGCGTCTAACCTCCTCCTCTGTGCTCATCGTATGCCAGACAAACTCATACCTAGCAAGTCGCTCATCTCTCGCCTCACATCTCTATGACTCGTAGAGCCTCTACCATCTGCGTCCCTAGGCGCCTATAACAGATCCTCTCGTAGTTCTGCTAACTCATATGCTGCAAACTGAAAGCAGAGTCTCATGTACCTGGTGCTTGTGTCTAATGAGAGTACTCTGCAGCTGTACTGTGTTGGTGTGGCCTAGTAGATAGGTCTCTATGTGCATACACATGATTCACATGGTCTGAAGCTCCTGAAGAGGGGTTTGGCCTGGCTTCAATCCTATCAAACGAGCCCGAGCCTCGCTTGAAGCATAGGCCTTCCTCCTCCACCATCCATAACGGTCTCCTGGGAGAGTCATCCTATCCCCATAAGTATATTGACCCGCAGCGTTGTCATATTCGGACTCGCTGTGAATATACGAGACCCTTACCAAACCTGAGCATCCTCAAATAGGGCCCCCCAATACAAGTCCTGTGATCCCTCATCGTGGAGCTCTAGGCAAAGACCTACAACCCTAGTGTTGACCCTCTCCCACGGTCATAGGTGTTATCCTCTGGAACCTCGCCTCTGCCCAGATCCAACCCAAGTAATCCCTAATCCTGGTACCCAACCAATGCTAATCCCCTGTTCGCCTCACTTCAGCAATCTACTTGCTGGATAAACCCTAATCTATCCCTTGACCTCGTGCAGCTCTAGCGGGTGGTGAGACTCTCTCCGATCACATATTTGAGTATATAGTTGACAAATGCAAGCCATCTTGCGGGGAGGCTGCCAGGACTTTCGGAATATCAACCCTAACATCAATAGGTGGTGGTAGTGTAGAGATGGGCGGGTATGTTGGTAGTGGAGGTGGAAGGGTGGTAAATGGGGCGTCAGTGACCTCTGCATCAATGAGAGCCTGGGTGGAAGCAATCCTGAGTGTCTGTATTCATGGGGTCTAGAACACACCAGATTGATGGTTAAAAGGTGTGTATGTGAATGTAGCAAGTGGAGCCGTACACCTAGCAGACGGCGAGCCTCCTTGCAGTTGAGGGTGGATGATAGTGATCTGCGAAAGGTCTTGATTACTGAGAGTAATGCGGTGATGGTGGTAGTCACTGCTACTAAGTCATCACATGAACTTTTCCTAGCCTCAGGTGGGAAGGGATATGGAGCAAGCTTGAGGGGTCGGAGATGGTAATCCTAGCCCTAATAGTACTGTCAGTAAGATGGGTGGTGCGGTATAACAGAGCACTTTCCGCCCAGGTGGGACAGGAAACAGTCTCATCAGCACACATGAAAATTGGACGGTGAGTCAGAGGTCAGCTGAGCTAAAGTGTCTTCCTCCTCCTCCTCGTCCTCCTCACCTCTCGTCCTTCATCCTCATCCCCTGGCTCATCCTCAGATGAACGCCAGTCATTCAACATCTCCATCATCTCCCCCGTCATCAAAGGATACGTCAACTCGGACATCCCTCGTGTCAACATATTCATCCTCGTACTCCTCCGGATCCTCCTCGGGATCTGACTCAGTAACATATCCGGGTGACTCAGCAGTCGGTGAATCAATAGGTGGTAATGGCTGTTCCTCAAGCCGGAAACTCATGGTCATCATCCAATGGTATGTACTCGAGGATAAATCAGGCGAACTTCTGGCTACGTAGTTAGGGTTTCATGTTCCCCTGTATGAACATTGGCTCACGCTCATCCTCTTCCTGAGGAACTGGCGGTGTCTGTGGATTTTCTGGGCCTAGTATAAAATCTGGTGATGGTGGGGCTACTGGTTGTAGCGGGAGTCCGTCGTATCCTCTAGTACTTGAACCGCAATAATGGTATGCCTCCCTCCGATATCTCCTCATCATCGGCTCCCCAGAAAGCTCTGCCGGGCTCGGAGTCGGTGTAGACGGAAGTGTAGGTAACATCAGACGTCGCTGAAGACATGGTTACTGCAAAAAGTAAAAATAACTTATATAAGTATTACTTATAAGAAAGATCGATGTGATATGTTTGTAAGGCTTTAATAATAAAGCTCTTATAGTAATATACGTAATATCATTTATATACACGTATATTAATCAGGTAAGCACTTAGTACCCTACTAATGCTAAGGCAATGCATGTCATGTAAGCATATATGCGCTAGATGTAAACAAGTAATGCATGTATGTCCCTCACAAATCCCATTTGTGAAAATAGTTTTGAAAGTGGTTATAGTCCAGACAAAAACTTTTGACCTGGTTCTCTATAACCTAGGCTCTGATGCCAATCTGTAACACCCTCAAATCTGAGTATGCAGCGGAATGTTGAATATCCGAAGGCGTTACATTATTGGGTCAATAGCACAAGATCAGAGAACGACTACTAACGTGTCGTTTGAAAAAGATACATTGGATTAACAAAATACTTGTTTGTTACATAAGCTCATGGCTTCAAATTGTTCAAAAAATAGAATAAAGATTTTCGGTTTATAACAATTGTCCCCAAAGTGTAATAAGACCCCAAATCTTAAGTGTTGACTCTTCAATTATTGACTCCCAATGTATCATCGCACCTCATGCCTTATTGACCTGAAAAACATGCTTAAAACGTCAACATAAAGTTGGTGAATTCATAGGTTTATGTAAATCAATGGTAGGACCGCAAGATTTCCAAGTGTATGATTAAGCAACAGATGCAAACATCATAAAAGTAATTACGTTTCCTAAGCTCATGACACCGAGGCTCGACGTATATGAATGCAATTATAAATTGCCAACTGGTGTCCGTGAATGATGTGCTAACCCTGCAACATCCCAAATTCGACATGGTATGCGTTCGTTCCCAGTGATAGCTAGTCACCCGAACGGGATTGTCAATCCCTAATAGATCTATCCATAACATTCGCTCTCCAGCATAATTAATTCCCACTCATCACATCTATGCAATTAACAGTATCCCTGATCATGGACATAAAGGGGTTATGAACGTTAGGGAAACACGTAATCACGCAATAAAAATTACACTTGCGTCCATTTGTAAAAAACAAAAGCATGTTCTCACCCCAATGATGTAAATCATTTCTAAATAATTGTAAAGCATGGGGGCTTATGCACTCACCTTAGCCGGTATTTCTCTTGCATGATAACAAATATCCAAGTAAGCAGTGATCACAAAAAAAACCGTTAAGTACCCTAAGCAAGTAACGGTCCAGTCTTAGTTTAACACATTTAAACTCACGACACCATTGTATAAACTAAATCCCATTTTTAAGTTTATATATACCGTTATCACTTGTGTGGTGACGCACAAGATTATTGTATTTATACTTTCGATGGTTCTCGAGAAACGTGAAATCATCATTAATAAATATACATTATTTATTAACTTATTATTAAAGCCGTCGGTGTCCGAACATCTTAGTGTTCGACCGACGTGTTAAGTGTTTCATTTGTTTCACATTGTTCACTAACATACACTAGGTTTCAGTTGTTACACATTTAGTCCCTAGGTTATAAATAAAACCCTTTTATATTTTAAACCCTTTTATGTTTCATAAAGTGACATAATTAGTCCCTTGAGTTTACAAAGAGTAGATTTTGATTCCTTTAATTTCACGTTAGCTCCTAAAGTCCTTAGAATGTTGCAAGAATGGGTCCCCTAGAGTTATTGTAATTCAAAAATAACAAAACTAATCCTTTAAGTTTTCAAAATTTATCGTTTTTAGTCCCCTATGACTTCGAAAATCCCATTTTAAAACTCGAATAAATCCCAACAGTGGACATTTCCATCTCGTTAAGTCCCATATAAGTATAAAAAGTTGTTTCGGATAGAAATAAGCATTTCGAGCGAATTTTGGCTTAACGGGCCTTGACTGGGCCCGTTAAGGTCCGTTTAGTTTTTAACGATCCAGTTAGGTTTTATAAAGTCCAAAATGCACTCAATCACCCATAGGACTGTTAAGCCTTAAAATAAGCTCGACGAGCTTATTGAAGCTTATTTAGAGCTTATAGGCTTACGGGCCCAATGGCTTAAAACCTAATAGGGTGTTAGAGTTTTTAGACTTTTTCCTAGTGCTTTTTCCCATCTTGTAATAAGCCGAACTAACTGTTTCCCTTTCAGCTTATTCAAATTAAGCCGACAAGCTAATAAGTATCTCTTTTGGGCCTGTCTTAGGCGCTGTTAAGCCCGAGTAAGGTTTTAAAGGGTCTAGTTGGGTCCCATTAGGACCGTTTAAGTCATTAGGTCTAAATATGCACTTTGGAGGGTCGGCTTGCTTATGTAGCATATTCGATAAGCTAATAAGCTCTCCGTTGGCCTATTGGGCTCGATAGTGAGTCCGAATCGAGTTTTTAGATGTTAGGGCTTGGTCCCATTAATACTTTTTTAAAGTCCGTTAAGCTTATTAAACCCTTCATATAAAGAATCACCAATAAGCTACTCAAGCTTATTGTGAGCTTATTTGCTCATTTAGGGCCCGTAAATGGGCTAGGGATGCCCATTTAAGGTTTGTAGGTTTTTAACGACTCTGCAAGAGGTCCATTAAGGTTCTTAGTTTCATTATAAGCTCAATAAGCCGTGTATAAGCACACGAATAAGCTGTCTAGCTTATTGTGGCTTATGAGCTAGGGCATCAAGCTGAACAGGCTCGCAAATGGAACCCGGTGAGTCCATTAAGGGTTCGTATGGGTTCTAAAAAAGGAATACGAAAAGGTTTATCTAGGTCCTTAAGTCCACGTTGAACTATTAAGTCCCGCGTAAAGGCTTACCAATAAGCTATTATAGGCTGATTTTGTGTTCAATGGGCTCACGTTTGGCTCCTCGGTAATAACTATGAGTTCGTTAAGTGGGCCGAATGGTTAATTTAATATCCTTGTAAAGGTCTCATTAAATCGAATAGCACCAAGTAACGTTTTAACATTTTTCTAATCGTGCCCGCTACAATGCAATCGTCCCTTAAAGGTCGTACACACGTTTCCACACCATCACGTCATGATTATAACGATAGTTTACGTATAGTTGTTTATGTATGATCAACCCCAATACAATGGTTTGTTTTGTGACACAGAAAGTTTGCGTGAACCATTCATGGGTTCGAACCATGGCATGTTTCACGTAACCTTGAGTTTCAAACTCGATAGTATAAGCAAAACTAGATCAAGTAACGATATATGAGTAAAATGACCATACGTAGAGGTCATTAGATGACTTACAATAGTCCCTAGCTCTTGGTTTTTGATCGAGAGACCAAACCGATAACTTAACTTAAAGTTTGATAAACCTCTAAGCTATCAAAGCTGTTTGCCCCGTCTCTAACTCGTAGAGATCTGACCACCTTTTACGTGGATCCTAAGGGTTCTCTTAAATCCTTAGTGACCAAAGTGGGTCGTGTTGGTTCGTTTACTTGAACCCGGAAATGTGGGAGGAAAAAAGGTTCTAGCTTGAGAGAGAGTGTTAAGAGTTTGGAAAATGTATTAAGTGAGTTGTGAATGTGTATTTATAGGCAATAAGCCTTGTTAACTTTCCTAGTCACCACACACAAACCGAATCGTGCCCTAGGGGCGGTTTTGAGACTTGCTAGTTACTTACTCATGGTTTTAGCCTAAACCACTTAAGTACAAGTATTAATGAGAGGATTTTGGGTACATGATTACCTTAGCAGCTCAAAATCATTGAAGATTATGTATGAAGTGTCTTGTCCTTGGTTTCCGCGGCATAAAGAGAAGGGAAAGAAGCAAAGTGGTTATACCATTGTGTCAAGTATTATTAGGGAACCATTAGACAAGAATTAATTAACTAGAATATGTCATATACTTTTAGATACATTAGGGAGTTTGCTAGTAAATAAAATCCCTTAGCAAGATTTTTGCTTGTTATATTTGTGTGAGTAACCGGCCACATGGCTTATTTGTACAAGAGACTTATAGTTTTTGTATTTAAAGGTTATAAGTGGGTATTAGTTTGAGTCTAGTTAGTCTAGGTATTTCTGGGGTGCGTCCAAATGTATTTTATCGCGAAACGTAACCCCTTTACGTGACCAATAAAAATAAAATACTCAAAGTACAATAATTATTCTCAAAATAACTATTCCTTACTTGATTGATGTAAACCTTAATTTATTTGGTGACCGTTTACATTCATTGATTATTTCTAGTCTACGCGGTTTAGCTCAAAAGTAAACATTTAAAAGTAAACGCGTATCGAACTAAAATAAATAGTGATCATTAATATAGTCGTACAATGACACGAAAATGAGAAATGTTACATAGATTCCATTATAATTTGTTACTTCCTAGTTGTAGTTAAAACTACCTAATTTTATAAGTTAATACTGTTACTTTGCTTATCTTATATAAAAGTGCTTATTTCCTTTGAATTTTTGCTCCTTTGTGTTCCAATATCATGTAATTAATCTATTTTATCAAACTCATAGCTTAAACAAAGTCTTTTCAGCATAAAAGTTGCATATCCTGCAACTAAAGGAGTGTTTGGGATAAGGGTGCAACATGGGTCAAAATGGGTGAGATTCTGTTTTAGGCATTCAAGTTAGTTTTAATTATCTTAATCTTGGTCTATGAGACAGCTTTTCTAGGAACTTAGAGATTTCATCTTTAGTTTTATGTTCATTCTATTTATGTTTCAAATTTGCGTACTTATAACTGATGTTTCAGTTCTTTTGATTAGACCTTAGCTAAATGGAATTTGTTGTTATTTTCATGGTTGTTTTGACTCTAGAATGCAGTAAAATATAGTCACTTTAAGTGTGCATTGGTCTTTTCAAAATTAAGGGTGAACTGTCAAAGCTTTTAGCCAAGATCTTGATCTGTCACTTTTTAATATGAAAATTAGACTGGTTGAATTTAGTTATAAGACTTGTAGTTGCTTGAATAAGCTCATTAGGCATCCATGTTTATCCCTTTCAGCTTATTGTCCTCTTTTGAGCTTATTTGATTAGTGCAAATTAGGCCTGCAAGTTCCCTTCTCAGCTTTTTGAGACACTTGAAAACTCAGCAGACTGAGTATGATTAGCTTTTTCGTAGGGCTTTTTCCTTGCTTAGCTTTGAATCAAACTTATTTTTTTAGCTTGTTTTCGTTGGGGCTCATATTTTCTTGCTTAGCTTTAGCGAATCAATATTATTTTTTCTATAATTTATAGTACTTTACCCTTATAGTCTTATCTGATCACGGCCTTAAGGGCTTATAAGCCCTAAGCCTCAAGGCATCTTATCTAAGTGGCTTATTTGCTAAGCACAGAATAGCCATTACTTAGGCTACTGGCACCTACTGTTTATTCCGCACACTAGTGCAAAAGCTCAAAATTTTGGGAAGCTAATTTTCGTGATTCCTATTTTTATGTAAGTAACTCTAGGGTTTCCTTAGTTCCTCTGAAGATCCCAGGCCACAGTGCATCACGTGCTTTAAAAGCCCCCATCCTCCTTTAGATGCCCTGCTTAGTTCAGACATTTTAATATTTATAGCTCCTTAGGTGCCCTTGTTGGCTGTTTGGTTTTAGTTCTGGCCATTTTTCTTATTAGATGTTTAAGCGCTTTTCAGTTTAAGATATTTGCTTATTGTTGTTCTTAATGCTTTTTAGGTGTTTCGCTGAGTTCCTCATTTGCTGTTCTTATTTTTACTGTGCTTTTTACTCTTGGATAGCTCGTAGACTTTTAAAGTGCCAACTCTATACAGACTATCTCGTAGAAGTTAGTACTGTTAAGATTTTCAGCCCCTTTCTAGCTTATATTGTTGTTTTCCTTTGCCTGCATTTGGTAATGTTGCCTAAATTTTGCCTTTGTTTGCTTATTTCCCCATCTCAGATTTACTCATTTAATCTAATAAAGCCAAGAAAAATAGCCACAATTCTTTAGTATTCTTTTTGCACTTTTATGCCTTTTGTACAACCTTTGACCAGATTATTTTGGGCTTATTTGTGTATTTTTCAAGACTAGATAAGGTTGCAGTTGTAAAAAAATGCTTATTCATGGGCTTAAACTAAAAAGTGTTGTAAAAAGTTTTGATATATTTGAAAAAGAGTTTATGTAGCACAAGTAGACCCAAAAAAAGAGGTCCAGGACTCAAACTGCAGACCTCTCTCTTCCACAAAGCACACAACAATTGCCAGCTGCAACTCTGGACTTTTCACTTGTTATAAATTTGCCCACCATCTAAATTAATAAAGTCACTATTATTGGCCCCTGAATTAAGCTCTATAAGCCCCAATTCGGCTTATTTCCAAGTTGATTCGACGTTTAAGAGATGGTTTGTTCTTTTTATTTCTTCTTAGATTCCTTATAACCTTATTTTAATTTTCCCTGCAATTTTTTCAATTTTTGTCATCAATCATTTTAGAGTATTTTTTTATAAGTTGTTTTCTTTTTAAACATTCTATCAAAAAATATTCATAAAAAAATTTGAATTATTAATCAGAAAATATAAATTCTTTTTCTCCTTAAATTTTTTCTTTTGTTGCTATATATTTGTTGTAGGAATATATACAATTACGAGTTTCTGTTTGGTTTAATGTTGTCAATAATTTCATTTTTTTATCTAAAGAACGGGAGATTTCTTTCGGTTTTTGTCTGAACTTCATGATGTTTTTAGGTTTAAACAAACGTCCTCCGTTTTTCTCATGTCTAAGACATCTCTTTGTTTTTCATTTTCTTTACGTGTATAGTTCTCCCTAGAGTTAGTTTTGGTAATGGATAATACTTCTTTCGTTAGGGTTAATTTTAGAATGATTTTAGGTTTCTCTCGTCCCACTCATATGGTTCGGGGATTAAGTGCTCTCGTTTTTTTATGGCTTAATTTACTATAGACATTTTTTTAGGATTAATTTTTCTATTACTAATCATGGCTTTCTATGTTCTGATTATTGTTGTATATTTCTTATGTGTCCACAATCCGTCTACGATATCATTTCCTCTCATGTCAATCTGCCAATATATTAACTGTTGTATCGATCTCCAGTCATGCCGCGCGGTGGGGCATAAATTACAATCAATAATCTATTACTTTAACTTTCTCGGTTGTTATTTTGGATTCTTGTTGACCTCTTTTTTAAGACTTATCATATTTCCCTTATTTTAGCTTTGTATTTTTTATCATTTAATAATCAGATTTATTTAGTATAAAATTCTCTTTACATCAGGTTACTCTCAAACCTTTCTGAAGCGCGCTAATGAAAAAACCTTCATCATGGTAATTTTTCTTTTTATAACATTTTTGTTACATAAAACTCTCCTATACCTTATGACCTCCTTTTTTACGGCACCAAGGTGTCTAAATTAAGGACTGACAATATTTTATCCTAAGTTATACTTGATCCTACTCGAATAATCTAATATAACTTTAATACGTATCTTTTTACAAATATATCTTCATTTTACTTTATACTTTCAGCAATCTTTTTTCTTTTCCATGTCGGCCAGTATTTTTCCTTTTCAGCTTGTTGTCAACCTTGTATTAATAACAAGATGCATATATTTTGCACTTCACATAGATAATTAGAAGTCTTCATGCATTCCAGCGAAGGCATCTGAACTTGTGTACTATATCGCAGCATTATACTTACTTTAAAAAGATTTTCTTCAATCATTCATCAAGCAGTTATAAGTCTACACTAGCAGTATCTAACTTATACTCTAGACTGTCTATAACGCATTTACTTGCGTTAGTAGTAAACTAGCGAGAGTTATATTTTCATCACTTCTAGTGTAGTACATCTTTCACTAGGAGTGGTATAATAGTGTAGTAACTTAACTTACTTAGACATCAATTTTTCATTAAACTGTTTTACTAACCAAGATATAATTTTTTATTTTGCCTTTTAAATCAGCAGAGCTAGTAACTATAATATCCTTAACATGCACTACTTCAATGAAGGCTTTTATCCCAAATAATCTCCTCCTTTAAACTGATATTTATTTTAAAAGTCATTCTAAGTTTCTTCAATCTAATAGTTGCTTCTTCATCACATACAGGAGGATGCTTCCATAAAACGCTTTCCAATTGAAAGGTACATAGCCTATCACTTAAGCCTGTTTATTGACCAAGATCTTAAAGAAGCTCAGATGCAATTTTCCTCCACGTGCATTAATAACACTTGGGGATTCGCACCTATTCATTTAAAAATACCTGATGTTGTGAGGTATTGTTGCATTTATTAAGTGGCGCGGATACACATCTTCGTCTCTACTCATCCGAAACATGTTTATATAGACGAGGTATGTTTATCACTGACATTGTACACACCAATGAAGTCCACAAGAATCATAAAGCTCTTACATTCAGCACTGTAACTAAAACATTGTTGATTCTTCAATACAATTTACTCAAAGATGATGAGTCATACACTCATGGTTTCTTTGTAATCTTAAGATGTAAGCAATTATCTCAATGTAATCTCAATAAATCAACAAAAACTAGCTTCTGTCTGTCTTAATCTTTCTTTGGAATAACCTTCAAAGCAACTTCCAAATCTTCTATGTCAAGTTTTTTAAAGCATCTTTCCATAAAAGTTTTAATACATTTGAGATACTTACCCAATCTATGCTCCTGTTTATATTTAGATTATAGCTTTCGTCTTCCTTACTTTATAGTTCCTCGGTTCGTCGCAAACATATTGGTTGTGATGTTTGGTAAATTAAGGGTGTAGCTTCATTGTTACATCATATCCATCTACTAGAAATGATTTCCATACATTTGCATAAGACTTCTTCATAGTTTCTCTTTATCTTCATCCAACGTTTTGCTCTTCTTTGAGCATTGTTCGTGTTCAGAAGCTTCTCATTGTCATCTCTTTAGAGCTGCTTTCTTGTGTTGTTTCTTCATTTTTGCTTCATGCTACTTGATCTTGGACCACTGCTCTTGTATAATTCTGTTATCCATGTTCATCAAGGTTGTATTACACCCTCTTCATAGCTCTTTGTTATAATAATGTCTTGTCATTGTTGCAAAGGATATGATTCTTTAAGTATTGGGCTTCCATCCTTCTATGTTTTGTTTGAGGGTATGTACCACTTATAGAAACCTCCTTTGCTAAGCTTTTGTATGGTGGTCCTGTGTCCTTTTCTCTTCTGCTCTTTTTTGCTGCAAAGTGTTTTCTTTCTGTTTTCTCTTATCGAGTTGTACAAATATAATGTAGCCACTTTTCTGTCATCAGACAACTTTCTTAGCTCGTTTTGGAGCGTCAGTCTTTGCGATAAATCTGTAATGAGCTGCAACTGTAGCTTGAATATCAGTCCCTATGCTATGCTTTGCTCATTCAACTTTGTGAGCTTTTTCCCTTGAGTAAGCGCGTTATTTCTTCAGTGACCTTCTTCAAGCTTGTAGCTTGAAAGCAAGTTCTTCATCAAGCTTGAGTAGCTCTTTCTTAGACATTTTCTTCATAGGTTCTTCTTCAACCATTTTGCCTTTACCCTTATCCTTGACCTGTGTTGGTTTTTGTGAAGAAACTATTGGTGTAAGAGCTTGCTCTTGCTCTTGTTCATGAAAAACAATCCCTTTTGCTCTGGGTCTTGAGCTAACAGCTATAATTGTTGTAGCAGCAGTTGTTGGTATAACGGTACTAACCTTTGTTGAAGCAGCACTCACTTGGCTCTTTAATACATCCCCTTTTTCCTGAACTTTTGCACTTTTCAAAGCTGCAAGTGCTTGAGCCAATGTAACTTCATCAACACTTAAATTCATATCTTTATCAGCAACTTCACTTTCAACAACTATCTCATCACCTTCAAGATCATTTACTCCAAACATATCTTTATCTCTGTGAACATTGACAAAGTAAATGTCTTTATCCGCATCAATGTCATCTATGATTATAAATGTCTTTATGTTCATTGTGGAGTATGATCTAGGTTGATCTAGGATTATAAATAACAATGAACATAAATACGAATTTGCACAACGGAATATAATCAAGACAATGTTATTTAACAAGGTTTTACATTCACATATAAGCCCCAATTCTATGTGATCAATATAGAACGATTACCTAACTGTAACAGGATCAAAGACACTTTGATCTTGAGGCTAAACCACATACTCTAGACGTCTACATCTTTTCTTGTGCACACATAAACTATGTCTAGGGATCTCTTTATATAGAGAGTCCATAAGACTTACAAAGGAATCTTAATTGTATTAGGAAACTAAATCTTTTCCTAATCTTTTATCTTTATCTTTTAAGGAGATCTTTTAGAATCCTCCATCTTTTGTAGAATTCAATATTGTCAATTTAGATCCTTGTTGTTTCATTCTTTTGTTCTTTTGTATCATTGTTTTTGTATCATCAAATCAATAAATCTCAACAATCTTCCCCTATTTGATGAGGACAAAACAAATAATAATCTGATTCCAAGATGATCCATAGTAGCAATCTTCACCTTAAGCACATGAACTTCTTCAAATCTGATCTTCCATGAATGAAACAAACTTCCCCTTAACTTAAGTGTAACACCCCCAAAAATGTGTCGCAGCGAAAATGTGTCCGGGGGCGTTACTTCATAATACACAGCGCTAGATACAAGAGAACGACCTCTAAATGTGTCGTTTGAAAAGTAATCTCGTTGATTTCCTTGAAATTGATATAGCATGTATCCCATAATTGCATCACAATGAAAAGCTTGAAAACAAGCCAACGAGATTTGATCATTTGTATGTAAGTAGAAATCCATGCATGAAATCTTGTCAAATTTAGACTCCAGTGCACATCAAGTAGGCCAAGCATCTAATTCACCTGAGAAAAACATGCTTAAAAAGTGTCAACATAAAGTTGGTGAGTTCATAGATTTGTTTAAGTATAAATGTTGAACCAAGGTTCTGTAAAGTGTGTATGACCATTTAAATCCTTAAATGTCCTTCCAAAATGTATGTATGATTTTTAGAAATCAAATAGTTGTAAAGTATGCATGACCATTTCAATCCCCAAATAGTCACAAAAATGTACGTATGAATGTTGAACCGCAATTGTTCAAAGCATGTATGATATTTATATATATATCACCAAAATGTTTCAAGTATGTATTGCCACTTTATTCAAGGCACAGTAAATATCCATGTGAGTATAAAACCATGATTACAATTACTCTAAGTTCATGAAACTGCGACGTAGACTTGTATGTATGCCACTTTATTCAAGGCACGGTAAGAGTGTACCCATCGTAGGTGTTCCCTCCAAGAACACCCGGGCATTAATGAAAATATTATGCACCCATCATAGGTGTCCCCTTCAAGAACACCCAGGCATTTCTAAAAATATTCATGTGTATGTAATTGTTGGCCCTCAAGACTCAACCAATCGTATTCCAACATGTTATAACGTTCGTTTGCCTAGTGATAACTAATCACCCGAACAGGGATTGTCAATCCCGAATAGATCTATTTCATAACATTCGCGCTCACCCTCCAAGTGATTTACAGTTCATGCAACCTAAGCTAATCCATAATCATTCGAGTAAAAGTATAATTGTTGCATCCATAAGTAAAAAACCAATGTTGTATCTCACCGTGAGATATGCATATAAGTGTATAACCAAGTTATAGCGAGTGTTCAAGCCCAAAAATTAAACCAAGTATTGTATCTCATCGCGAGATATATAAATAAATATGTAAACCAATTTGTAATCAACCATGTAAATGCATTTGTAAACAAGCATGTTCTCACCCCAAAAATATATGTAAAACCAGTAAAAACAGGGGGGCTATAAACTCACATTGATGTTGTAGAACGATTGGCAGAACTGCACATATTAAGCACAACACAAACGGAAAAACCGGAACGGCTCGATCAAGAAGTTGCGGTTTATCTTAACGGCTAAGACCCACTAGCCTAGGATAATGAATTTGGGTTTCCCGATGGATAGTCACCTCAACGCGACACGTTGATAAAAGATTTAGATTTCAAGTTGTAGTAGTTTGGTGGTTGGTTAAATAAAATAAATCGAAAGTAAACGCAAAGTGTGTAATATATACCGTATATATCACTTATGAAAAATAACAATTATATAACTCATACCGTGAATTATATGACAAAGACAAACAATCCAAGGATTAATATGAAATGTATAATACTTTGCAAGTATTATATAAGAAGTGCGAGTAAATAATTAAACCAAACAGTTTGACATGTTTTCGGAAATCACCACTTAATTAAATAAAAGTTCTTGTATAAAAGTAAACACATGTTTTAAAGTCTTTACTTTGTCCATTAATCGGGAATTATAAAATAATATTTTATAATTTAGTATTCGTTTCCTCGACGGGTCTTAGTTAAACTAGTTGTCTCATTTACAAAAGTGTAGTTCTCGTTCGTTTATCTGGTTATTGTATAATTACAAATTAACGATCTTAAGACTATATAACTTCGTCTTTTATCGGTTTTTCTAAAATAATAAAGATTATAATGAAATTTATTAAGTATATAACTTTTTATAATTTTGGCATGAACTATTCGTTATACCACGTTTCCTATTTTCGCAAAAGTATATATTACATATGGAAAAATATGAAAACAAGTAGATTAATCCACGTCTACTTCATTGAGACTTATATTTTATCGTTCTTTGTGTGTATCATAAGTCATTTCATGGTTGAATTTTTTTACTTATTCTTGGAGTTTGGCTAGGTTCTAGACGAGAGAAGAAACACATGAGGAAGAGAGTATTTTTAGCTCGGAATTATACGTGGAATGAGAAATTATGTGGTTTATAAGGAAAATGCAAATATATAAAATGACTAGCTACCTCTTCCAAAGTTTTTAGAACAGGTAATATATTTTAGAGGTTATTACAATACCAGGTTATTAGTACCCGGTTCAAAACCGATTATCATACGATTAAATATTAATAAGAGCTATAATTAAATAGTAAAATACACTGGGGTGACAGAGAAAGGAAATAAAAAATAAAAGAGAAGTCTTTTTTCTAAATAAACTAACAATCTCCCCCCTAAGGTGAGGTCAGCGTCACCCGGGAAAATACTAAATTTAATCACTTCAGTCTTTAGCTCATGGACATTTGATTCTTCATTTGATATCTTGTACATTTGGTGGATGGGGTAGTGCCCTATAGTTGGGTAAGGAGGGGTAATCGGGTGTAGTTTAGGGGGTCGAGGTAGTCGGGTAGTGTTCTTTTGATCATCTTTGACTTGTCTTTTATTTGTGGATCTTGAGCATTCTTGAGGATCATCACCCCCAAAACATAATCTTATATCATCTGACGTAATAGGATAGCCATCTTGATGCACTTGTGAAGGAAATTAAACGATTATCATAGTTTGCGGAAGGCTGCTTTGACACCTTTATTGAGTCTTTATAACTTATTAAATGTGTAGGTCGTGTATCTGATCATTGAATTATTCATTGACAATTTTCATCGGTACTAGGTATAATCCTTCATCTCCTTCTCCATCTTTAATTATCTGTAATGAAACAGTTAGCAATAAAGAGGAAAATTGATTTGAAAAATCAGTCTAAGTGGTTAATTATGAAAAATATTTTATAACACTTCAAGAGTTCGCGAGCTCTTGTTTGTCAAAATGTTCATAATAACGTCAATTTATATACTGAAACTAGTTTGATTCTCGTGAATCGCATCATCGGTTTTTGTGTTCAGTTGACACAAGTTTGCTTCTTGTAGATCGAACAAGTCATCTACCAGAGCTTGTTTGATGTATTTGGGGCTTAGCAGGATTACCATTTAATTGTGATGAAATAAATCCTGTATTTCATCTCGGATGTTCTGGCCACTTATTCACAAGGATAATGCGTAGGACTCTTAGGATAGTCTTGTTTCCACAATGTGTGAAAGACAAGAGAATTGGAAATGTATCCTAACGAAATTAATTTATGATCTCTTGGCTCTAGACTCGATAGTGCATTTAGGTTTTAGTGATCGGAGGCTGGAGCTAACTGCCACCTTTTTAATATCAACTAACTCGGAATGAGAAAGTTAATAGATTACGTGTTTATTCTCCGTGAGAAATGAAAAGAAATCCTTTTGAGAGATTTCTGAGTGGCTAGGGAGGGTTTGTGCATTGCATCACTGGGTCCTTGATGTCGGTCTTCAAGTCAGAATCATCTTAGTGATTCAGCAGCAGCATATGGTATTGACCGGTTTTGCCTAAGTGTATGGAGGGCTTCTTTTTTTACACCATTTATCCTTACAATTCTTTTTAATTCTTCAACCCCTTCAGTGCTTACCGAGACTTCATGACTAGAACCTTGTTGGGTATATTCCAGTACTAGCTCCATCTCAGTCGGCACTATTCCCTTATTCTTACTTTTTCTCCTTTTTTTTATGTCATACATAAGGACTTCTACACTAACTAGTGGATTGTCCCTGGGCTAGAGATCCTTCGTTCCGGGCTTGATATTGGAACTTGTACCTAACTTACCAACTTTATATTCTCCTTAAAGTAAAATCGCCCAGATGGTTCTAGTCTTTTGGTACAGTTCTCTTTTCCATAAAACCAATTGAAAATTCAATTAAGGTACTTATAATATAAATATCAAAGCGTTTTGTACCTCAATTTTTTTTACTTTTCAGAAACGCTCCCCTCAAAATGTGCATCGGTTATTCGAAATTGTTTAGAACGTTTGGGCGGAGTATACACACGAGTCTTAATAATCACATTTTTATTATTCACATATTTTAATCACATTTTCTCCCCTTATTAAAAATTTTAAACCCTTTGACATTTTGGATATCAATTGATTTAAATATGTTAAAAAATTTAGAGAAAAATGTGCCAATTATTCACAAGTCATATATGAAACATATTAATGCTCCCCCTTAATCGTTGAGGGGCATAGATTATTCCTACGCATAATCATCAAAAGATATACTACTTTTTACTTATACTGTACAAGATAAATTATTCACAATAAGATAATATTGACCTTAGTGTCGGAGTGATGATGTCACTCTGTTCTGCTGATCAGTCTGTAGTCAATATCTCTTAGGCATCCATGGTATGTGTTTAATTACACATACCTTTTACCTTTAAAAATGAGCTAAAATAACCAAAAACGGACTTAAAATACCAAATATACGCTTGTTTTGATAATTGTGTTGTGCAGGAACGGATATCTAAGAAAAGGATGAAAAACGAAGCCAAAATGACAAAACCGGACGCGGAATGGAAAAGCAGGAAAAAGACAAAGTCCAGTCAAACAAAAAGCCTGAAAAAGTCAACAGAAAGTCAACCCCGACCCCGACAAGCCCGAAGCCAAAAAGTCAAGAAAAACAAGTTTAGGGACTAAACTTGTTAAATCCCTAACTTGTTTTAAAGAAGAAAAGGAAGAAAATAAAGAGAAGGGCCAAATCTGCCAAATTGGCAAAGAAATACCACAAGGGGCAATTCTGCCAAGTCCCCAAATCCATAACTAACAAGGACCATGGATGAAATGCCTTATATAACTTTTAGGGGGTTAATTTGCCAAGTCCAAAAACTTGTATAACACCAAGGACGAAAATTGCAATACTCTTTATAACAATGAGGGGCCATTTTTGCCAAATGGGTAAACTTTCACTCTGTCTCTCTCAAACCCACTTTTCCCGCCATGACCAAAACCCAAAGCCCGTGATCACTTTCCCCCTCCCCAAAACATTCAATCTCCATGTTTACCCAGATAAAACCTTCACCTCCCCTCCACTTAACCCCACCCCCCCCATATGGCTTTTACCATGTTGGCAATCCAAAGACCCACCAAATTCATCAATGGTTCTTATAACTCGACTTGGGCACAAAGGCAAATGAAGGGCCATGAATCGTCTCTGTCTACACTCTCACAACAAACACACTTTAGTTTTGTGTCTACAAAGTAACACACTAGCAAGAAGACAAGGAGACCAAGTGAACCCTAGTCGTTTTTTTTACTATATAAGACTTTGTAAGCCCTTGAGGCAGAAGTGTGTAGTTTTTAGAGTTAAAAGTTTTAGTGTGTTAAGT